>JAGVSQ010000400.1:0-37654 GCA_022683975.1 Rhyacophila evoluta
TGCCGAAAGGCGAAACCCGGGTCGCTAACAGTGATCTCACATATGGGAGTTTACCTGTTTTAAATAATTTAGAAATTATAAAAGTTATGTGGTTATTTTATACAAAAAATACGTGTCCAAAGTGTACTTTTTAAATTTTCAAATAAGTAAGTATAAGTTCACTTTGCAAATACCCTCTCATACAAATGCACCTCTATATCTGGATCAGAGTGAGCTTGTGTATTCAGAATTAAGTGCAATTTCCTACGTAATATTTCACTTCTATCATATTTTTTTCATTCTTATTAAGGTTCTTCAATAACGTCAAGAGCGAAAATGTTTGAGGCTAGAGCAAGCAATGAAAGAATTAGGCCAAACTCACTCTATAAAACATTCATAATTATAAAATAAGCATGAGGTTAAGAGTAATCTATACCCATTAAAAATTGAAAATATCTAAAATAATATTGGGAGACATCAATTTTTATATTATAAGAATCCCAATATCTATATATTTATATTAATAAACGTTTTATCAAAATAATGTAAGCTTCAAATGCAGAATTAGTATCTAAATTCAGCTTTCAAGTTTGAAAAAAGTGTAGCCAATGAAATTTGTAACCAGAAAAAAGAGCTTTTACCAAATTAATTATATTGTTTTCTTTCAAATGATTTATTAAATTGATATCAGATTGCGTAAATAAAACAACTGTTTTATTCTTCGTACACTTAAGGCTGTTGCGGAAAATTACTTAATATACGTTTTTTTTTATTTCCTGGAAACTGTGCTCTGTGTAAGTTATGTTTTTTTTTCGTTTCTACATTCGATATGCCTGTAAAAGTAGGCTATGGAAAATATTGCGCATGACAAAACAATGCCTTCTATATCACACGTCGTATATTTTACAGAAGTTCTATCTACGGTGGCTGTATTTATGCATCTTTTCATCACAGAATGCACTGACGACAATACCAAAGACATGAAATATTTATACTATTATGTCATTTAAAGCTGTGTTTAAGTGTAAATTTTGTATTTCTACATTATTATTGTAAGAAGAAAAAATATTTTAATTTTATTCATTGATCGACAAAGACATATTCTATCTAATTTACTAAAATTTTCCATTGAATAATTGTTTAAAAATAAATGAAGTAAATATATCACTCATGAAAAAACTGTATACTACACTCAACGAAACAAATTTTCAGAAGTTGAAAAAAGCTCTCTTTAATCACTATGTTCGCATCAAATTCTGTATATTTTATTATTAATATCACCAACAAATTTACCAATATTTTTTATTGTTGATATTTAAAAAATATCAACCGATGACAAAATCGTAAGTCATAAAAAAGAAAAATATCAATCGTACACTAAGCTATTGTGTCTAGCCGCTCAGAAAGCTCCTTCTAGTCACCTTTGAGACGTAACGACATCATTCAAATGCGTGATCAACGCTACCCAACACACATATCAACGACATCTAATACACACACGCACATACCGTTCCTAGATTTAATATAAAATATTTATTTTTATTGATTTTGATCAATATTTTTATTTCGCAATGGCATGATCGCCTTACTGAGCCAAAAAACTTGGCGTCCAGCTTAAATGTTTTATATTTAAAATTGTGCAAAAATTTTCTTTGTCAATCATTTTATTTGGTATAGAAATCATTTCGTTGTGTTAGAAGTCAGATAATATTAAACAAGTACAAGCAATTAAAAAATAACGGCGAAAACGGAAACGCAGATAAGATCTCAAGGCAGATAGCATTGATACATTAAGTCATTATGACAATCCGTTCAGAATGCTCCCTCTTTTGTCGTCTGAGACGTATTGACATCATTCAAATAAGTGACCGACACCACCTAACGCACATATCAACTTCATCCAATAGCCATACGCATATGAATATCGATAAACCTTTTTTATTGTATAATGACATCAATAAAGTCATAAAAGTTTAATGAGAAATATATAAAGTATTAAGACCTTGTAATCAGCAGATTTGGAGAAGTACTGCGTACTGCTCACTCACTCACTATCATGACATTAAACGGGCTGACAACACTGCATATTATTTTAAATGCTAAAATGATTTATTTATTGATTAGGAAAACATAATAACACAATAATATATATTAAATTTATAAGGGATCCTTAAATAAATGTAATATTATTGATTTATGTTAAATTGTGCTACAGTTCTAACAAACTGCATATAATGTCATAAGGTTATCAGGGTCGTCAATATATACAATATCAATACGCAAGAAAGTAGATCGTGGTCAATTACATAATATGTATAAAAGTAAACGAAGGAAACGAAACACGTGCTACATTAAATTAATAATAAGTCACAAAATAATTATTCTATTCTCAATTAAATATTGTATAAAATACAATAAAAACCATACAATCCACAACGTTATAAAAACAGTGTAAAAGATATTTATATTTAATCTATTTTAGACTTAAAATTTAATACATAAAATATGCTTTAGTACAGGGTTGGCCAACCCAAGGCTTTTTGCGTTTTTTTGTGCGAGTCTCGGATTTAAAAAAAGAGCTAAAAACGAGATTTCGAAGAAAGAAAATATTGGAAAAAAATTTGAAATTATTCTTATTTGTGTTCGGTCCTTGGTAAAAAAATGGGACGTCAATGTAGCTCGTGGCTTAATTTTGGTTGGCTAGGCATGTTTTAATATATCAAAATATTACACTTCTAAAAGTGCTCTGTTGTATGTTCCTATATTCTAGAAGAAAACTGAAATATCTCTATAAAATTTATTTTCCGAGACACACCCAAATCTTCAATATTATTTTTAATGAATTGACTAGAATATACAGCAGAATACTTTAATAACCATGGTACGATAGTATTCTTCTTAAATCTTTAAAGACCTTTTTTTTATTTTCATGTTCGCCCTCAAAGTGTAGCATATGGATCTACACAGTGTGAAGATATCCAATCCGAAACTAGAGTATATAGATCTCCGCAAAGTGAAGACTTCTTGACATATTATTTTTCACGTCAGACAATTACTCAACCCAATGGGCATCCAGTCCTGCATTTTTGGATTTTTTAAAATCTGACAGACAGGGAATCGAATCCGCATTGCTAGGCGTGCACGCTACCAACTAAGCTACTAAGGAGACAAATATAATAATTAAATCTCTGTAAATCCGGTACATATTAAAGTAAGTGCGTTAAGGCCGGAGCTACGAAATCAACGCGTCGGAAACGAAGATACAAAATCGCTATAAATAGGTGAGTGAGAAAATGAGCAAGTGTTATCGCGCTGCTAAACTTGTTCACTTGCTCACTCTCATATTTATAACTATTTTGCATCTCTTTTACCGACGCTTAGCTAAGCTGCCGCCACGGCATCTATCATGGCCTAGACCTATAATGGATCAATCAGATTGTTTTTTCTCTCCTGAAAAATGTCCGATATTTACATGCGACAGAGCTCTGCTCGAATTACGATATATTTAGTAAATTAGCCAAAACTATTGATTATGTTTTAAGCATTTACAATTATGCATTTGGTTTTATACGTTTGTTTCTAGATTCAATGGCATCATTAGGCACGTATCCTAATTTAAAAAAACATATTTACGTACCTGTGACGCATTTAAAAGTAACATTTATACATCACAATTAATTAATAATGATTATGAAATGCCTGAAAGCTAAACGAAATACATGTAAGCTAAATTTTAATTAATATTCGATATTAACAGCTGTAATAAAAAAATGGATATTCATTTATTACGGTATGTTTGAATGTTTTTAATTCGTTTTTGGGTCACACTGCACTTTTCAGGAGAGCGATCGGTCACGGAGAAATAATTTTTCAAACTATCACGTACTCTTATCTACCAAATCGAATAAAGCCGTATCGACACTAGAAGATATTGTCAAGGATTTTAGCATGCCGCAGATTAAATCACATTTAATTTAAAATTTTAATAAAAAATAGCATAGAATTTAATGTGTGTCTTAATATTTGGAAATGCACCATACACAGTAAAATATCTCCCCAGTACCCAAGAAGTAAACGTATGCAAATTAAAACCAGACATTACGAATTCAAATCATAAACCTGCAAGACTTTAAAAACTTCGAAAAATCAGAGCTGGGATAATTTCGCTGATAACCAATTATCATGAAATTAATCAATCAAATACGTAATTAAACGTTCAGGTCCGTTTACTTTATTTCTGGATTTATTATTTTTATACTGTTGAATCCATATGATCCATTTACGAAAATGAATAAAAAAAACAATAGGTAATTAAAAAGGTGTATTATGTAATATTAAGTGTATGGTGATTAAAATTATTATTTACTGATTTATCATCTTGACATGAATATTTTAAATGGCCGGTGTTTATGCTGCAAATGTGTATAAATAAATGAATGTTATTACAACAAAGGTTTAATATATTGCAAGTGTTATTTGTGTATAATAAAAGTTTAATTTGTATGCAATTAAGCTGTGTATTAAAATATAAAAGACAAACTTACCGACGCGTAGCTATCAGTTATTTGTTTTCACTTCGTCACAATTACTTTAAATAAAATTTACAAATATGAAAAGCTTTGCCAGTGAATATATTTTGTCACGGACACCACAACAGCAGCAGCACTGCCTGGAAAGCAGAAGAGATGCAAAAAACTGTGGTGGATGTTCATCCGAAGAAGACGAAGGCTAGACTGAACTTTCGAAAAGTTTTTAAATTTCATTTGATACAGGGACGTTCAGCTACTCCCCTCTCGTCCTTTACCTCGCTTACCTGTCGTCCTTTTTCACGAAAAATGCCGATGAAATGCGATGATTTTTATAGCATAATATCGATGATCTGATTCATTGCAAGTTTGCAAATATTAATTATAAAATATTCAACGTTTTTAATACGCAATTGTATAACTATTATTCATTTAACATTTACTATTATTACGTGCTGATATATTACAAACTATCGACGATTAAATGAAGAAAAGTAAAAAATTAAACTATACTTCTCCATAATTTTAAAATGACGTTACATTCTCACATTCATTATAAATTTGGGATAGATTATTGGGTACGATAACAAAAAAAAGCATTAGCATTAGTGGGAGAAATTTGCGATGTAAGTCTATTTTTGTAAATAGTGTTAGGTGATATTGTGGATGTTTCTCTTTGTCTTTCGTTATGCAGTAATATGGTTCTGTTGTTTCGATTATGTGGTCCTAAGCCATCCGATGTCTTTGATCATATTGATTTTAGAAAAGAAAAAGGATGTAACCATAATTTTTTTTCAAAATGGCTTTGTTTCGTATCACAATTAATACGACGTAATAGGTACACGTTCTATCAATAGATTGTAAGTTGCAAATACTGAATTATTATCGGATGGCTTGTGAATTTGCAACCATAAAAAAGAACTTCGTAGTTAAAATAAGTGAATCTCCAAAAGAGATTTAGCCTTTTTTTAAACTATGTAAAACTAAATAAACATGTTTAAAAATTAAATTTAGTCAGAGATTTGATATTATCAAAAAATAATGAAATAAAATAGATGGAAACAGGATAATAGTCTAATTCTGCACGTTATCATATTCAAGAATACTCAATATATTAAATGTTATCGATAACACCAAGTGAAAATAGGGGGTGCTGCAGTTCCACAGTGCCTATACGAGAGCGTCCACTGGAAGTTCCACTACTTTTTTCTTAAATTACTCATTAAATTAATATCAGATTGGGTAAATAAAACACCAATTTTAGTTTTCGTGCACTTTAAGGTTGTGTCTATCTAATATTTTAATTTTTACCTCATATAAAATTTGATTTATTTCTGTCTTTCTACAGTTGATATGAAAGCGATGAATGTTTCCTCGGTAGCCAAGAGGTTAGCGTGCCCGCTTCGCATCCGAGGAACACGATTTCAATTACCACATCCCCCGAATTTTTTAAAATGCAGGACTGGAATCCTATATATTGAGCAATCGTCTGATAAACAATTCTCGTGAAAAATAATCCGTTAAAACATATATTCTTATTGCAGAGATTCATGCACTCCACTTTCGGAGCGGATAACTTCACACTATGTATTTATTATATATGCTTCACTTTCAGAGGGGACAGGGTGAATTTAAATATAATTAAATTCCAATACCTTCACACGGGTTTTAAGTTTTCACCGGACAGCAAAATTAATTGATCAATACATCAAATGAAGTATTAAGCGTATAAGCCTGTTAATTGATAATATTTCAATCGAAATCAATTCAATTAAGCGCAATCCGTTGTACAAAATACGTTGCAAATGTAACACACGTGTATTGGGTCAAGATCAGATTATTTTATGATATTCGAAATTATTCAGTGCAAAAATTTTATTACGTAGAATATATTAAAACTAACTGTTTATTAAAATTAATTGTATTTGCCCTGTTAATTCAGAAATATTTCAAATCTTGGCTGTATACAATATAAATATGCACTCCCTTGTTAATCATCAATGATGATATTAAAAGTTGGAAATAAAACATTCAACAGAAAAGACAGTCAAAATTACATCTAAAAATTTCTCGTTGCCACTATTAACCATTTTGGAGAAGTTAATATGACAGATAGACGCACATATATTTCTGTTTTATAATGTATTATAAATACGTAACAATTTGAATATAACGGACTTTACACATCTCATCATTTTATTTTTAAACACAGTTTTCGATGTAGAATAAATGTAATATATTTCGATATTTTCAAATATATATTCCGAATAGTAAATGCATGCTGCCTGCAAGAATCTCTGTCGCCTATCAGTTTTCTTGCGCCCTCCCAGGTCATACTTGCATCCCGTAACTCCACCGAATGCATTCTATAAATTCTGCGCCCTTCCGGGACGACGAAAAACCGTCAGCTTAAAGAATAAATAGGCAAGTCAGTTTTAGACTCTCTTAAGGCATCCGCAATATGTGGCCGAGCCAGTGCAACTTCGCAATCCATTAGGTACCCTCAATTTTTAGTATTTTAATTACTTTAGTTAAGAAGCTCGTTAGTATAGTAGTAAGTATCCCTGCCTGTCATGCGGGAGACCGGGATGCGGGTTTGATTCCGCATCTATCGGATTTTAAAAATCAAAAATTTCGGGACTAGATGGCTATTAAATTGAGCAATTGTCTGACAAACAATTCTCGTGAAAGATAATTTGTCAAGTCGTCTTCACAATGTGGAGATCAAAATACTCCTCTTTCGGAGTGGATATGTTCACACTGTATAGATCCATATGCTCCACTTTGGGAGCGAACATGGTATAAAAAAAGTTTCAAAAATTGTTTATAATAATATAAAAATTTATATTTGATTTCTTAGTTTATTTTTGATAATTATATTAAATGTGAAATCTCGATATTATTTTTTTATTTACGGTATTTATATAGACCTTTTTAGACGATTTACTTAAATAAATTGAAGGCAATAGTAATTATTTAATTAAAGATATTTATATGTTTAATGTAATATTCGCACTTTCATAAATAATACGAATCGTCGAATGTATCGTTGCCGCTTGTCACATACATAATTCGCAGAATTTTCCTCTAAGTTTGTATAAGTATTCAGTTACGGACAGGGCTGGATTAACCATATAAACAAAATAAGCACGTACTTGGGGCATCAAGGCGGGATAACACAGAAATTTTCCATTACCGAACTTATCATTTAAACTGTTAAATTAATTAAATTATTAGCTATTATATTTTCAAAATTACTAACATTGAAAGGCATTCTGAAAGCTGACAAAAACTGATTTATGCTTATATAAATGATACAACAGTAATTTCTCAGCTGAATTTCAAGTTTCATTTATATATGCGGCATAAAATTGTAGAAGACAATATTTAGTATGACTTTCTTAATGTAGACATTATCTTTCGTATATTTTTAACATTAACGGTTTCAATCTGGTCGACTGAGGGTTCATTTTCTCGGTTGAAACATTTTTTAAATCCCCTCAGAAAAACTACAACAAGGTAGGCTAGACACCGTATCTGTATTATTATATCGACTGTGGAAAGGAAAAAAGACGTCACCCTCAATTAAAAAAAAAGATTTTATTCGACAATCACAATATATACAACTTAATACACGTTCTATCAAAAGAACGTAAGCTGAAAATGCCGAATAGTGTCTAAATTTAGCTTTTGAGTTCGAAAAAAGATGGGCCGTGAAATTCGCGACCACGAAAAATGGCTTCTATCTAATCAATTTGATTCGTTTTCTTAAATAACTTTTTTCAATTAATGTCATATTGAGTATATAAAACGCCAATTTTAGTCTTCATGCACTTCAAGGTTGTGTCTATGTAATGTTTTCACTTTGGCGTAAAATAATCAAATAGACGTTTTTTGTGCCTCTTGTAAGATTTGTTCCATGTGCTTTAGGTCCTTTTTCTTTTCAACAGTCGATATGTATAGAAGCAGATTTGTTACGCAAGATTGATAATATAAATCTGATTAAAGACTTTACAAGGAAAAACAGCCATAAATAAAATAGAAGAATACAGAAATCAACATTATTTTGTATTCTTACTGTATTTAAGTTTTGTTTAATTTCTAATTTTCGTTAAAAAAAAATTATTTTATAGTTTATTATTGTTTTGATATTTTGAATTAAGGGGCGCTAAAATTAGTAAGTGCTTAAGGCATCCAAGCGTCTTAATTCGATCCTGTTTACCAACTGTCCGTTCTGTTTAAAGGCATTTGCAACGTATAACTCACTGGTCTTTACCTAGAAATATTATAGATGTTTATTTAATAAATTCCTAATATTTAATTTCCTTCCTCCATTTAAATCCTTCATTATTATCAATAATAATAATTGATAATAATAGCATTATAAATAATAATAATGAATTAATAAAATATAAAACAAACCCACCTTAAGTCATGTAGTAGTAGTGCTGGAAATGGCTAGGGCACTTACCATGGATGCCTTCAGAAAGCCTGAACCCTGTTTGTCTTTTCTTCCTATTGGTGAGATTCCGGGGTCCTGGAAAACCAGCGGGTGCCATCCATGACGTACTCGGTGGAGTTAAGGGATACTGGCATGACTTGGCAGGATGCAAGATGTTTGGCGGGAGACAAAGATTCCTGGAGGCGCCACGTAGCAACCATATGTTCCGTATAGGGAGCGGGATAAGGTAGAAGGAATTAGAGTAACAAATAAAACACAATAATTTGTAAAAATAAACAAATGAACATTTATTTATTATGTAGTAATAATATATTAAAACATTTGTATTTTTAATTATATTTACATACATTATAACATGAATCAAATGGTTAGTTCACTTAATATTAACCCTTTCAATGCAGCTAACATCAAAGGACCTCAAACAAATCAAGTGTGCTGTGTTGGGGATCTACAGATACCCATCACTTAATCTCGTGTTTTCAACCAAACAAGGTGAGTCAAGTATATCGATTGTGGAAAAGAAAAAGAAATTTCCCACTCAGAACAAATTTTACAGGAGACAAACATGTCGATGATTTTGAGCCTCAAAACCAAATTATTAAATAGACACAACCTTAACGTGCACGAAGACTAAAACTGGTGTATTATTTACCCAATCTGATATTAATTAAACAAGCAATTTAAGAAAATCAAATAAAATTGATGTGAAGGAAGTTCTTTTTCCGGATTGCAAATTCACAAGACCTCCTTGATCATGCGTTAACTTGTATACATTGCGAGGGTAACATTCTTTTTCCTTTTCACCGTTGAATATGTACTTTATAAAATAGTGTGACAATAAATTTCAAAAATGTCAAATAAACCTTTCGAAATACAAATTTCAAAGTAATTTTTAAATTTAGAAATTAGTTCCCTCTCAATTCCTTTTTTTTCATTTTTTCTCTTCTAGCACTGATACCGAACAGGGCTGCCCAAATCCATTGAATTTATTATCGATAGTCTGTCTATAATTACATTATTTTGACGTATTTGACTTTTGTTCGACAACTCATTGCAAGAATAGTTGCATAGAGTTGAACAGAACATATACAGTGAGACCTCAAGTTTACATTTTTCAAAGAAAGAGACAAATAAAATATAGTTCGAGAAAAAATGTAGATTGAAGTTTTGAAAAAAACTTGAATAAATATAATTAAAAAATTGCTTTTACTAAGAAAGTCGCGCATAACGAAATGGTATTTTTGCGTAGTTTACATGAAGCTTTTTTGTCTTTAATGCTAGTAAAACAGCTTTTAAAGCCCCCAATATTCCTCATGGCATTTTATTTTTCAGGAATAGATGGACTGATTTTACCTCTTCTTCACCGGAAAGTTGTTTATCACCGGAAAAGTTGTGGTGGACATGACTGTCTACTATGTCGTCAATTTCCACAACTTTCAATGTTATCACATAAAAATTAGGGTCCACACGAATTTCACATAATTAGAAATTACTTCACAGCCGTCAATGGTATTAGGCTTTGTATCATATGATATCACCACCAATAATATTGTGTAACTTTGACCATGAGCACTGCATTGTGTAGACGTGTGTATAAATAATAATACGCACGTATTTTGCATCCCAACATTTATTTTTAAAGATTATCAACTACCGCATTTTAATTAATTAATGTTTAATATTTCAAATGTTATTTGCGGTAAATAAAAATGTAAAAGCAGGTATTAAATGTACTAAAATGTGGTAGGGCTGCAATAAATTAGACGCAAATAACAGAAAAACATGTATTCCGTACACATAAAATTGTGGCTCTATTCTAGTTTATTTCTTCATTTTTAATGAATAACATTTCTAATAAAATTCTGATGAATGCTTTCCTATTATTGTTTGATAAACAAATGATAATGTTCAATAGTATTCATTAATATGTAAAGTGAGTATTCCCCCAAAAGTTCACTAAAACATATTTGAATAGCCCAGAATCATTTCTCAATGAAATTATCCCACAGGAAAATGTCAGTGAATGCATACAGTATTAATATTTTGTATAAAATACTAAGTCCTACAAGATAAATGATTTAATAGAATCTTTTTCAATGTATAAATTTCAAGATAATTGGTTATATGTAATTTCGAAAATGTATTTTATACCCTAAAAAAATATTATAATATTTTAAATGATGTAAAAACAAAAATGCTCCTTGAAAAAAATGTTTTTAGTGATATGCAAATTTATTATACTGGAAGGAAACGAAATATCCTTAAACATACATTAAATTTAGAGAAATCCAATTTATATTTATAACTAATTATGATAAAATATAAGTTTTCTAGTATTTTTTTTAACCGCCATATTCGCTCCAAAAGTGGATATATGGATCTCCACAACATGAAGATATGTCTTTATAGATTATTTTTCATGATTGCTTGACAGACAATTGCTTAATTTAATGGGCATCCAGTCCTGCATTTTCGGATTCTTAAAAATACAGCGGATGTGGAAATCGAACCTGCACTACCCGGATTACAGGCACGTTCACCAATCTCTACAATAACGTTAGTGCATAATAAATTATTTCAATTTAACAATGAAGTTTTACAAACCTATTTTTCACAAATCATTACTAACTAAAAACGTCAACTTGAAAATTACAAATTCTCAATGGAATATTAACTGAGATTTCTAAAAAATTATAATTTTTAAATTATGACATAAATGCATCAATGAGCGACATCTTAAACTTAACCAATCAAAAAGTATTATTTTAATTTTATTAAACAGGTAGTTGAAACTGTTTTTTTCTTTCATTTCTGAAATTTATATTTTAGTTACAATTTTTTGTTAATAAATTAGTAATATAAGGAGTTATCCCTTGAAAAAGTGTCGATATAATTTTACATTTAATAAATGATTGTTAATAATTATATGCTAAAAGAACATTTCTGAAAGAATACATTTTAAAGAACAATCATTTTTCTACTTTATAAATCAACAAACATAACATTTAAATTTGGTAAATATTCTGATATTCTCACCGTTCCATCACAAAAATGCAGTTTTTAATAATTAATTACATTTATAATTACAGTATATTGTAATAATCACCTACCTTAACATATATTTTCTAAAAATATTTTTCATTAAGATCATTATTATAACAAATTAAAGTCAATTTCATATCACTGCTAATTTTATAATATATTTAGACATGGGTACCAAAACACCAGCGAAGCAGATCCACACGCTTCTCGAAAAATGTGAATTAGCATTCATTGAATCAAAGCACAGATATTTTTTAAATAAGAAAATACACATTATTTATTTTTGTTTTGTTTTCGATTATTTAAAAATATTTCGCAATAATTTTACGTAACAAGATTTTCAAATTAAAATTAATATAATATCACCGACAGGAAAATATCTAGGTCGTCAATTTTACGAAAATGAGTTAAATGAGGGACATATATCTAAAATGAATTTATTTATGCCAAAATGTAAAGGGGATAATTTTTAACGAGTATTTTTTGTATAAAACAACCATTTAGTATAAAAAGACAGTAGAAAAAATCAATATCAAAAATATTGAAAACAAAAATAAACATTAAAACCATGTTATGTGGTTATTTTATACAAAAAATACAAGTTCAATATGTTCTCTTTCAAATTTGGACGTAATGGAATAAGTTCACTTTGGAAATCCCCCCTCAAATATGACACTGCATAGTTTCAACTACACTACTGATTGAAAAAACTTCTGATATTTATAAGAATACACTTGTGTTTAATTTAAAATATTTCTTTGCATCTTCTATGTGGTCATATACAAAATTTCATTTTGAAATAGCCCATATATTCCAGATTTGTATATGAGCTATTGACTAAACTGCACATCAAGTATTAAAGTTTTAATTTGTAAACATACACTCTTGCGTCTAAAACTACAAAATGTATTTTTGACAATTTCACTAACATTTACATTGACAAAAACAATCCCCAACAATTGGTTTTGTACTTCTAAGCCGATTACATTTTTGACACATAAAAGGTATTTTCCCGTTGACGACGATAAGTCATATAAAATAATCGATAATGTAAATAGATTAAAAGATCAATTTATCAAGCAATTGCGTTCATGTCCTGCATTAAAAAACGTGTGAATTGTTAATAGAACAATATTCACAAATGAAATGGTACATAAAAAAATATATTGAAATACATCATTAATAAAAATATTACAAGGAAATTACCAAAATTAATACAGTAAACATTTTAGTTTTCAAAGCTTTTTGACAAAAGTACTATACACATGTTGTAACAAATGAGAGCACATCAATGCAGAGAAAAATATTTAATCAATAAGACTTTTATTAAGTTTTACTTATATCAAACAAACATATAATATAATATAATGTACATTGCTCAAAACAGAATATCTTAAATCATCTACAAACATTTATTATTAGCTATTGCAATTATATCAAGATGTAATTCTAAGTGATCAGTCTATATCAAATTTATAATACTTATATATAGACCAATTGGCAGTATTTTACGAATCTGCATATTAATTTTTTTATAGGATATCAAAACAGAGTGAACAATTAATTAGCTTTAATAAATTAGTTATGTTGTAGTATACAGTGGAACTTCAGTAAACGTCTTTAATCCGTTTGAAATACTTGAACTGATACCATAAGTAATAATGGAAAAATCCTATTGTTATTGGCATATTATAAATTAAGAGTTGTATAAAATAATTTGAATCCTCCTTAACATGATGGTTTAATTCTATTACCAAACAATGTGACATTTCTGAACCATCCTAGGAAGGCAGAAACGAAGTTCTTTAAAGCAACCTTGTCCATAGTAAAGAAAAAAGATAGAGAGAAACTTTAGTTTTTTTTATATATTACATTCATTTCTTCTAAATGCTTTTGTATTGATATAATATATGTATTAAGTAGTGTTTAAATTACTTTATACATCGCCATCAATGTATAATATGCCAATAAGGATAGGATTTTTTCTATGGGAACGGATTAATCATTTTCCCTTTATTGCTTATGGGAAAAATTTGTTTAGTATAAATCCAAAGAGCTGGAACAAATTGAGGACGAATACCAAACACAATTTTTCCGGTCCAAACAGGATGTATTCCATGTTAGACTCATTCCAAAGCAGACGTATACCGAGATACCACTGTACTATAAATTATTTTCAAATAATGATAATATGAATTCAAAAGTTAGTTCAATATATCTATTCATCTAAGTCTGCGTAAGCAATGAAGTAAAACACTATTCACAACCAAATTACGTATTGCCATTTGTTGAATTTACCCATTGCTTGTATCATACATACTAATGGTGAACAATATTATTTTATTTAAAATTTAATATTTATGTCCGTAAAATAACAACTTTGGAATTGACGTTTGCATTGGTATATTTTCAGGTAATTTATTTACTGATTAACATTACTCTCATTTTCTTGTAAAGATTATTGATATTATGCATAATATAAGTATTGTAATCTAAATATTATGACGTTTCTCCCAATCTGAAAGACTGTAACTAGTAAATTTGAGCTTCACATCAGTTTCACAAATATGAAATAAATGGCATTCTAATACACTCGATAAAAGATTATACAGGTAACCCCTTCATTGTGACCCCAGCAAGTGCGGATTCGTTATATTGCAATATTTTTTTTCGATTCAGAGAAATTCTTGAAAATTATATTTATTACAAAAATGATATTCAAAATATCCTCGAATAGTAAGTCTTATAGCCATTTCAGGGGGATTGTTGATGATATTCAGACTTTGTTAAAATCACACGGTGAACCCTTATCTAATGAAGAGCTGCGGGAAATATAGTGGTATACTTTTTCCAAATAAAATGATGTATCAGAACCTATCCCCGTGTGAAAGTAAAGTGTAAAAATTAATCATAAGGCTCCTTCTCTTCACAATCAATACATAAAGTAGCTAGAAGAAAACAATGAAGATAATGAGCAAGCAAGTGTTTTAAGCAAAGTGGTATTTATTAAAAAAAAAAATTATAAATCTCCTATTGATTGCAAAATTCTGCTTATCGCAAACATCTCCAGAACATATTAATGGGTGGATTACCTGTAGAATAAAGATTTCCTGCTGTTGGAGTAGTAAGAAATATTTAAGTAAGTGGTATAAGAATGCCGTAGCTTTGAGAAACACTACTCTAAGCTGTATCTACATCAATGATGATCAAGTTGTGGCCCGTAGAATAGTTTTATAATCCCTATAGCATAGCTAATGCAAGTTTTAACTAAATTTTTGAATGCTATATGAAAATACTCTATTGAAATGTAACTATACATTTGAGTGAAAGAAAAAAATTACTGGCCATTGGGGGATATGGTTGTATACTTTCTGATTTATATACGAAAGTGTTATATATCTATAACCATTGCTTCCAAAAACTTTTCATAAACATGATTATTACCGATTTACATTATTGAATTCTTAAAATAAATAACGTTATCAATTCTTAAAATAAAAAACATTATTAATTATTTGAGGTTAATTATAAAAGAGTAAATATAAAATGATACTCGTTTTAACATACTGTATCTATAAAATACGATATTATTAAAAATATTTCTTAAATTATTAAAGTAAAAAATATTGTTACAAATAATTCGACATTTCTTAAAAATTTAATAATAAATGAAAACTTGGTTGATTGTGCCACTGAATGACTTGTTGGATGATAAAAATACTTATGGTATTTCTTATTAATGCTATATAATAGGATCTAGGAACGTTGAGAATTTTTTTTCACCATCAATTTATCAATGCCTCAATAGAAATATTACTTCAATTGGCAATATAAAAAAAAATAAGTACATTATAAGAGCATTATTTTTCTAGTTATAATAAAATTTAATAAGGCTTATTTTATTGTGTAACACTATTAAGTGTTGTGAAGTACAATGAAGGCGGTCATTGTGATCACTACAGGACTTTTGATAACAATAACCGGCTGATATAATTAAACAGAAAATAAAAAAAATATATGGAATAAAATTTATCATAAAATAATACAGCCTATTTATATTTATCCAAAACTACACATTGGTGCTGCAATGCAGAACTATCCTAAGTAAATTTTTAAGCAAAATTGTATTTTCTACTAAAAGCGATGTGTGGAATACTTGTTCATGTATGCATACCCTATGAATAAACATAAAATATATTTATAAAAAAATTTCATTAAAACCAAAGTAACCTAAGTATATTTACATAACCTTTTTTTTAACCATGTTCATTCACTCCCAAAATGGAGCATATGGATATACACAGTGTGAAGATAACCACTCCAAAAGTGAAGTAGATGGATCTCCGCAATGTAACGACGTCTTGACAGATTATTTTTCAGGCAATTACTCAACCCGATGGGCATCCATTTGCTTATAGGTAATATAATATATCTTAAAAAAATATACAAAAAGAAAATTTATTACAAAGGTAGTCACAAAAATGTATGTATTCTAATATTTTTCAAACAGCTTTCCTGTTTAAGTCCAGTGTGACATAGGATAGTTCTGCATTGAATCGACGATATTTATTTTAAAATATATGAATTGTTGTATGGAATTGCTATTTGTATCCTGAGTTTCACTTTAAAGCACCTTCAGGTTATATCTATGCTAAATAATTGGGTACATCTCATTTTAATGCATTTAAATTAAAAACTATTTTTAAAAAGCACATATCAGAAAAAGTATACATATTATAACTGTATAAATAATGCTATTTGGGTGTACCAATCTAGGTAATGCTTCGATAAATTCTCACATTGATAAATTATGGAATGAATTGATTAAGAATGTTCCAGATCCCACCTAAATAACCGGGCTGTCTATAATCATCTGTCACCATTTTAAATATTTAAACATGACATGGTACAAGAAAAACAAAACAATAATTATGTTACGTCATAATACATCACATTCTCATGAATCTGAAAAAAAATTGTTTCAAAACATAAAAAAATGCTACGTTAAGAGAAATGTTGAACAAATCCACCAATTTAAAATTAATAATGTTAATTTTGTTTGAAATTTAAATGAGTCAAACATAAATCTAGATAATAAATAACATAAAAACTTATTATAAAATCATTAATAATGACTGTAGGTTTTTATTTAACAATAATTGATTTTAATCTAACAAACGGCTGAAATTCTTGATTCTCGGTTGGAGATAACAAAATCGCTTTAAACTTATCCGTCGAAGGGATTCCTATATCAATCTTAATTATGAAAATATATTTACAATATTTACAAGATAAAATATACATTGTTTCTTTGGCTCAGTTTAAAACTGAATATTAATATCTGCTCAAATACTTTCAGTAAATAAACAATGTCATAATCTGTAAAAAAATAATAGTTTAAACTTGGGTTGTGGACTTCATAAAAAAAAATCCCCAAATTCTGGATATTATACTAGATTTAATTCGTTTTGTGGGCAATTTCTTGAAATACCACCATATGTATATGTACGAAACAACCAACGAGAGACAGAAGAGTGCCGCAGTGGTCTTGGTAAAGGGAGTGTCGGATGAATTGATGGACGCGTAGAACTTGGTGTTTTGTTTGTTTCGCCACGACCATAGCGCCTCATCTTCACTGTCCGCACCCTCTAAAGAGCCCGAAGATGGCATCGCTGAAACAATTTTTCAACATATATTAATAACAGATTTTTTATGATAAAATAGTTAATGTATTCAATTTTATAGTATTTCGGTATCTGTTATTAAATTTAGTCCTGGAGGAAAATCTTTACAGGTAGTCCTCACATTCATCGCAACTCTGGCGAGTGCGGATTTGTTGTATCGCAATCTTTTTTTTTCTCAAGTCATGGAATTTGTTGAAGATTACATTATTTATGAAAATAATGTTCAAAATATAATCGAAGAAATTAGCTTTATAGCCATTTCCAGAGGCATCAAAGATATTGATATAGATAATATTCAGACTTCGTTTGTTAAAATCACACAGCCAACCCTTAACTAATGAAGACTTGCAGAAAGTGACATACTATGTCCCAAGAAATCAACGTATCGGAACCTGTTCGAAAATTGGTGTCAAAATAATTAGAAAGGGTCCTTTCTTTTCACAATCAATATATGTAGTTGTTAGAAGTAACGGCAAAGTGTACGTGTACTGTAAAGCGTGGTTGTAACGGATTATTTGATTGTTACCGGAAAATTTTGCATAATAAACGCAAAGGCCAAACAAGGAAATCTAGATTGCTTTTTGCAATGCGGAACAAAATGAATGAATATTTTTTTTTTATTAATAGTACTTATTTTATGTTTTTATCAATTTTAAAATGATTTCTTTAAATCCCCTGTTGATTGTGAAAAACATACATAACAATACTTTTATTACAAAACAAATTTTTCAAGATCCCATCGCTACCGAATTCCCAGAATTATAGTAAAAAAGAAACTTACCATTGAAATATTCACTTTTCGATAGAAGATGATGAGGTCTATATAGAGATGAAGAGATAGATGAGGAGACATTAAGGGGCACGCCTGCAATGATGTCCAGTGACGGACAGACAGGCAGAGGTCGTGTCCCTCCGCCTAAACTATTCTCCAGCACTCGTGAATATAGATGAAGACGATTGCCTTCCATACGCTGCGGGAGCTCTGAAAACATTTTCGCATTCATTAATGAAACCATTTTTTTCTTTATTGCACTCTGAAAGCAAATTATGCGATGAAGCAGATGCAGCAGCATATTATAATTAGCATGTATCGATGGCTATAAACTTATTTATTATATGAAATTAATGAAAATTAAATACACCTTTTTTTAAAAGAAAATAAACATTATTTCACTTAAAAACTATTTCATTTATTTCTTGAACAATTAAACAAACATATGATACGTGTGGTCAACTTATGGTCATCGGTATACTATATTTATAATATCTGAAGAGATTTTTTGTTAGTGGTGAATAGAAACCTATATAGAATGAAGTATTTTACACTTGTAATTGACATCTTTATCTAGTATATTTTTTTTACCATGTCCACTCTGATAATGGACTAACAAATTTATCAATTGTTTAGTTTAAGGTGAGTATTTGTTTCTCATCAACAATTTACATCATGATCGTATGTTTATATTATAATATACAGTGTACTCTTGACTATACCCTCTAACGATAATCCAAACTATGTTAAATATATGTAATTCTGGTAGTTACTCTGTATGGCTCTATTTGAGCACTGTTTACTCACCTGATGGGATTATATTGACTTCTCCATGTGGGATGCTGTTATGGACAAATAGCTTCGGCAGGTGGCCAGTCAATGTATATTCCAAAATCGCATCTAACATCCAGAAGCATGGCTTGTCGAGATGACTGCTATCCAAGCAATTTGAATCGCCGTAGATGGCAATGCGGCCCGCTGTCTTCTTCATTGACATGGATACAGTCTGGTTGTTGAACGCAGTATAATTGTCAATTTGCTGAATCTGATTAGATATGTCGTTATGTGAATTTGTTTGGAGGAAACCAAGTATGGGCACAGAAATAATCTCATCATGATTATTTGGATTTTTAGCATCACCATTTTCCAAAACCAATATCTGAAACCGAAAGAAAGTTCCTGATAAAATTGTACCATAGTCAGTTCAATTAATAACCTTAATCATACATTACTTTCAATTTAGAAATCTGCCCAATAAATATGTACATTCTTCTCCTTTAACTGTATAATCTCCCTATGATGCACATCAAGCAACATCACAAGCTACAAGGCTTCCTTCTTCCGGGAATCACTTTTTCCCATGTTAAATTGTGAGGATTAATGGATAGTACCCGACAATATTCTAATATGTTAAAATCCCATCTCTGAACAGGTTGAAGTTCTCCCAAAGCAGCAAGTATCCTGGCAGTTTTCAATATAACTGAATAACTTTTGACAGAATGACTTGGTCTATTCCTTAATGCCTGTTAAGTCAAACCTTTCCATTAAACAGTAGTTTACTTACTTGTTTTCCTTGATCTTTTAGAGGTATAGAAACTAAGATGCCTTCTAGAGGAAATGTGTGGATATGTGTACCACTGGCATAGTACATTGAATGGTCACCTAATTGGAAATTTCCTTCAAAAACCCTATCACCAAGAGCTATTTGGAAAACACTCAGTAAATCATTCAATGCTGGAATATTAGCACCCCCCGTTTCAGGCATCCACCTACAAAACAGAATACAATGAGAACTTTTTAAACTTAAAATGATGTCAGCATAAAAATATTGAAATATAATTAAAACCTTTAACAAAACAGTGATCTACTCATTTTGGAAAAAATCTATTTTTCTGTGGAAAAGTAATATGTGGCATTTGGTGCAATATTGCCCTTAAAATAAAACTTTATATATCCAACAGTCGGCTAAATGGTTGACAGTTGTAAAACAAAGTCTAATTCAATTCATAGCTATTATCTGAGACTACTAAATAAATAATTATTTTATTATTAATTAAAAGTTCTCTCACCATTTTCTTGTATTTTCATCATAAAATTTGACTTTCCTCATGACTGTAGTGTTGTACCAATCTGCAAAGATAACCACCGAGAGACCATTGTCAACATCGCGTTTTAATTTGGCAATCTCTTCTGGAAAGTACTCTTCTTCAGGGTCGACAAGTAATAATGTACCATACTGGCTGGCGTCCAGACAGGTCAGAGGGGATCCTGAAATAATGTATACATGATTTCAACATTGACTTCTGCAAATATTAATATGTATTATTACAATGAGATTATCTAAGTGTAGATACCGCATGCGCAACAAAACACCATATAATACATAGTAACTTTTTATGGCGGACAGACAAATTTGAAGGATATGTGAACATGCGCAAAGATAGTTTGCTGTCATGAGATAAAAATCGTAATAGCAAATTTTGTAACACGTAATAAATTGTCTTGTAAAAGTTTCTGATTTAGTCGCATGCAGTATCTAAAAATTTTAATACGAAATATTATGTTTGATACAAATTTCAACATTAAGGATTTAAGTAATTATATTACAGAAATGGTAAATTCCCTGTTGGAACTTTGAAAATTATTCAATTTTCGATAAAGAATAGTTGTATCGCTCTCTAATGCAAACTTGCGCAATGTAAAAACATAAATATACGAGTTGCCAGTTTTGATCCACGCTTTGTTTGGAGATTTTTAGAAAGAAAGCAGTCACTGAATTTGGCAACAGGCAACAATTTTACTCATGATGTGAATTTCATGAAAAAAATGATATTTTTTAAAATAAAATAGATGTTGAAGATTTCAAACTAGCAATTAATGTTAATCAAATGTAGTTTCACAAATAAACAATACGAGCGTTTATTAACTCATTTCCAGTCACGGTGAGATTAGATTTGTAATATTCAATATTGGAATACAGTGGAAATTGTTTAACATGACAACGTTTAATGTAAAAAAATGGCGAACATGAAATGATACTGCGCTCCCGACAAAATATTTAATTTTCATACATTTGTTCTATTAGCATGAAAAAAACTTCGCATCTCGAGCAACAAAATGTATCTATTCTCGGCAGCCGTATTGTCACTCAGATGTTTTACTCTCTATTCACTGAACAATAATTCCTATGTACTGCTTATTTTAGGTAAAGGCAATGCAGATTATCATCAGTGTGTCTTCGGACTCAGTAGCACTAGTCATGAATTGTCATAAGTGTTTTTTTTTTACTATTGAATATATAATAGTTTTTGAAGTATCAATAGTGTACCTAAGATGGTGTATTTGACAATGTATAGGCTGTCAATGTACTTCAAGTGTTCATTTTAACAGGAAACCAAGTTAATTAATTTTATATGACATCGAAAACATTGGTGATTTTTTGCATGTAACTTTTAATATGTAATTCTTTAACATGAAAAAACATTTTGGTTCTCTATGTTTCATATTAAACGATTTTCACTGTACTTTATTTAATTCATTAAAATTATCTATATAAAAAAGCTTTTGTCGTAAAAAAATAATTCATAAGTTTTGAAAAAGAAATGAGCCAGCAAACGCAATGGTATAACTCACCCAACACCTCAACATAATATCCAGAATTTCTAAGATTTTGGTAGAGGTCTTTGAAGTTTGTATGGATATGATCAGCATTCCAGTCGAGCGGATCATTCTTGACTTTGAGATTGTCCCGCGGGAAATATCCAGGCGGGTAGCGGAGACTGTGGAATTGGTCCCACACAATTCGTCTGTAGCGAGGAGGCTGAGGAATTATTTTGGCTCTGAAATTTGCAATCATAATTATGTAAATTTTATATCATGAATATATTGAGATCTACTTTTACAGATGTCAACAAGACTAAGCTTCACAAAAATAGAATAAAGTTATCGTTTATTGCTAGCAATACTTAAAATATTTCTTGGACATGTCAATTAAAATGATCATAGGGAAAATGAGGACATACCTGATTGGAAGTTGAAGGGTAGTATTGGAGGTTGCCTGTCCATTTTCAGATGGTGGGTTGACGCTCTCGATGGTAATGTTCAAATGGCCTTGTGCAATCCCCTCAAACGCCGAGCCGTATGATGATACGGTCAAGCTAACAGCAATCCAGCCTGACCATGGCCACAGCATTTGACTATAGGTTGCGCTTACTTGCAACATTTTCCCATGTTGACCAACGTACGGATACCATTGGACATCAGTCTGAAAATATAGGATTTATACACAAAAATCTACAACTTAATTTATTTATTATTATACTATCAGCTGATGGTATTTGAATCTGAATTCAAAATTATAACATTCATAAACTTCTAACAAAAAATTGAAACACATTATAATAAATATCAGCAAAACTATTTAAAATATAGTAGCAAGAAGGGTGTGGTCATCAATTAAAAATTGGAGTTCATGAAATGAAAGCTGCTTCTTGGTTAAGATGTCTGAAATTGTTTTATAGAATGACATTTTTAGGAGGGAACTAAATTATTACATATTCTTACTGCAGATTTAATTTATCCTATTGGACGTGGAAGCGGATGATCTTACCACTTTTCAGGTGTATTTGATATACAAGACACTTAATATTAAAAGCAAATTTCACAAAAAGATATTATATAATATATTTATGTGTACATTGAGGTTAGAATATAATGAAATATTAAACAATCCAAATTGAAGAAAACAAATTTCAAACGGTTTTTAGTTTTTCACTGACTTCATTTCACGTAGTGGGGCGGATTCAAGTCCTGCAGCTGCATAAAATTAACATGCTTTAAATGTCTACTTAAATGCAGGACAGCAATCTATCTAGAAAAGTTTTCATATGCTTAATATTTAATGCAGGGTTAAAAAAAATATTTATTTACCACTAGCCCAGAAACACCGAGTCCGTTGAGAATAGTTATATTTATGATCGTAGGCATGGCTCCATAGTACATGGGCTGAGTGCAGTATGGCCACATATACTGGCACTCAGTTAAATCAATGTATGATGGGCTCAAGCTGGCTTGTGGCTTGTATCCTTTCAAAATCTGCAAAGACATTCATTGTTTTGAAGTAAGAATGATTATATTTAAAATATATTTATTCCTCAATATACAACATGTTCGATCTCGGCACTAAGACAAAATGGCTACAACTCAAGAGTTGTACAAATTATTTGTGCTAGTAAAAGATGAAGATGCCATACACAGTCCTTAAAATAATAAAATCATTTAGATGATTTCATGTTTCGACTGGATTTATAATGCATTTTCTATAAAATATTCTAAAAAAAAGTAAGAGCAATACCAAACTTGTTTGGTGTATATTATAAACATTGTTTGAATTTATGTCTATTGGTTCATGGAGCAGTAACTGTTATACATTATATCAAAGTAATATAAAGGGCTGATATACGGAAAGGTCTTCTCTGTCTTATCATTATTAATCTCTTTATAATAGGAAAAGGTTTGTTGAATTAGACGCTGACAACACGCTTGTCTTGGTCACACTGAAAAATCTATTTATAATATACCTAGTATACATTTTCGCTCATATTAATTCCTTTGCAATCTTAAAATATGTGCATTTTGGCACTTTTCCCTTTTGCCTAACGTTTGTTTAATAGAATTCAATGAACTACTTTGCTATCAATTACTTAATTTTGAAAATATTTGTATTCGAAACAGCTGCGGTAGCTTTTATTAATTGCTGCACTGCATAGTATTGCGGTAAAAAGAAAAAAATGATAAATCTGAGATGTTATAAGTTGAAGAATAGTGATTTATACCTGATATGCCTTGAGCAAATCTAATTTTCCATGTCCCTGTTCAAACATGTTGACTCCAGGAAGGCGTCTGGCAGAAGCCATAAGTGCTTGCTTCATGGAAGCAGGAGTGAGGATACCCTTGTCAAGAACCGCACTTGCCAATAAAGCAACAGCTCCGGCCACCACTGGCGAAGCAACACTAGTACCTAGAATCGAGAAATTTTCTATTTATTACCCATCATAAAATAAATATTTTAAAATTATAGACCATAGAAGCTTTCGCCATACTTCTTGCATCAATCTGATTGCCTCAATTTTTCATTATTATGTAGTCCTACCGAATTTGCCAATTCGACGAATTTTTTTCGTAGCCATTTCGTAGTTTTTGAGTGCGAATGGAAATCTTCATTCACTAGAGACATTTAAGTCATTGAGTGACATGTATACAGCATATAACAATTTTCTTAATACATAGATACACGCATGATAATATCTTTATCTATTGGGATACTTTTTTAGGGAGAAGATTTTTTTTTATGTATACATTTCATTATACAAAAATAAAAAAATATATGCTATAATAACTGTTCATGGAAAAACACATATTATTCTCTTGTTTACAAAAAAATATGAATGGCTTAATTAATGATTATATAAATACCTGATAATGACCGGCAGCCTCCTTTCATACTCGAACCTTGCACACTGCAGCCATAGGTTACAATGTCAGGTTTAATACGTCCATATCCCTGCAAATGACGTATAGTTTTTAAAATCACGCACTAATAAAATAAGGTTGTTGCTAATACACCACGTTATTATCTTAATGTTACAGATGACGCCATCACTAGTATAGTGACGGTACTTTTGAAATAAGTTGGACTGTAGTATGGAAATCCAAAATTCTATTACAATAATTTAGATTTCTTTTATATTTCTTTATGATACTTTATGATACTCTGCAATACACATGGTACAACAGTTTTATGGTGCCCATACACCTACCGTCTGCCTGCAATATGAGGATTGGCGATCCAAGATGACGATTAGGATTAAGGTAGGCCACACATTATACAGTCAGCGTCAACAGTTGTGTACTATCAATCTGATTGTAAGACTCATAGTACATGTCATATTTGCCTCAATCCTAATCATCGCCTTAGACTGACAGTCTCCAGTCTGTAGGCGTATGGGCACCATTAGATGTTTAGGTAATTTTACATACCTGTGGCAATTCCCACGTGGTCATTCCTCTTGATGAGAATTTTGCAATCTGATCATCAAAATTTATTCCACCAACACCAATCACGTCCATCTGGTCTGCTGGATTGTTCAAAGTTCCATATAATGGACCGTCGTTTCCAATTGCCGACACCATTATTACCTTAAAAATCAAAAAACTTGTATACAATATGTTGTCATTATATGATTATAAGAAACACGTTTTAATTTTGGAAATGGTAAACGGCTTAAAAAACGAAATGAAGTCACTCATATTTCATGTGGTTCATTTTCTAGGAAAAGTTATTTCTGTGTGAAGAGTTGCTGTGAGATATGCTCCACATAGTGAGTGGATATGGCGAAAGAAGAAGATTCAACTTGATATAGATTTTATTTAGTCAAAATACCTTATTTGCTGTGAGCTCCCAAACCTTGTCAACAAAAGGATGGTCCATAAAATCTGGTCCACCGATGCTCAAATTCAATACATTGATTTTTTTCATTATGGCATAATTGAATGCATCAAGAAACCAGGACGTGTAAGAAACCTATAAAATTAATTGACATCTTATAATATAAATATTCTCAGAAAAAAATTACATAAAATTTTATAAAACTATTCAATTGTTCACGGTAAAAATTATGTTTGACATTACAATTATTGAGAATTCTTTTTTTACAGTAGGAAAAATTGCAAAAAAAGGGTTCATACCTGGTTGTTAGTGAATACTCTAAAAATGTGAAGATCGGCATCTGGCGCAAAACCAAAGCAATCTTTACTGGATGCAATGACACCTGCAACAAATGTGCCATGCCCCAAACCATCTTCCAGTGTTTTTTCATTTGTCCAGTTAGTGCGTTCTTTGATTTTCTTAAAATGCGGATGAGTTTTAGCAAGTCCAGTATCAAAAACAGCTACTTTTACACCTTTACCTGAGAAAATAAAAAAAGCTCATGCAATAGACAATATAGAGCTTGAAATTACTAGACTTCCAGATGCCTTGATTTTCACAAAAAAAGCATTTTGTGTGTTTTTCTTTATGGGCTAGGATGACACTTTTTTCATATATGGAGTCTTCTGATCTTATAAATATATTGATGTTTTGAATATGGAAATCTGTCAAAATGAATGTTTAAATTGATATTATTTTTGGAAAAATAAAACATAATACCATACCAGTTATTCCTAGACTCCAAAGAATATCTGCTTGCAGAACAGAAGTTATTTTCCGCGGAGCTGATCGAAGTAGCTTTCTTGAGTTGTGTCGACTAGATGAACCCTGTACAGTAAAAATATTGTATGAAAATTTCTTCAGTTACGATTATGAAACAATTTTATTATAGAAATAATAAAATGGCACACTAACTTTTTGGATTCCATCACTGCTAGACTTGATAGCTCTTCCTCGGTGATTGCTACTTGAATATTGGGGCGCTTTGTAAATATCAAAACCGTCTCCATCGGAAGGATTTTCTTCATCATCTATCTCAGTATACTTTATTGTTCTATGCACCATACGTTGAGATGTTACCCTTTTGATGACGGGATGATCTTCAAGAGCTAGAAGTCCTGATAATTTATCACTATTATCAAGCAATATTAAATCAAAGTCACTGGGATAATCTTGGGCTGGATTGTCCCGACTTAGTATCTTCCAGTTGGTAATCTGTAAAGGAAACATGATAATATTGAATAAATCTCAATAATATGAATGCTATGTTAACTCTCGCATAACAGTCCTAAAAGCTACGGAGCTGGCTCCTGAGCGTCAGCTAAAAAAATGTATGTTTTAAATTCAAATTATGCAAAATCTGCTAGATTAATTATTTTTATCAGTTGAAAAATATTTTATTATGTATTAAAAGTCAAATAATATAAAGTAATACAAATGCAAAAATAAAATAAGAACAAAAGAGACAACATGTCCAGATCAACATCCTTTACCAATTGATCTAAATATTTTGAAAACGCTCTCTCTCTTCCCCTTTGAGACGTAATCACATCATTCATGAGTGTTGGACGCAACCGTTACACAAATCTAATATCGTACATGATACACACGTACATGCTGGTCGTAGATGTATTATTAAATGATTATTTCTGTTGATATTGATCAATATTTTATTTCATAATGACATCATTGAAATTATAGGAGTTTTTATGAGAAGTACATAAATTATGAAGAGCTTAGAGTTGGTATATTTGGAGAAATAAAATACAAGAACTGGTCGCCCATTATCCACCACCGAGCAGTAAGAGTTAATAATATTAACCACCCTTCATTCCAAAGCAGCTATTTAGCAGACAGTAAACCTAACACATAATATAAAATTTGACAGATACCGAAGTAAATACTAGAATACTTATCAGTTCTATGACTTTCTAACTAAAACGTGACTAATTGACAAAATAAGTTATTAATACCAACCCCAGAAGAATTCAAGGCGGAACCGATGAAGTTGGCTCGTGATTGACTTTTATAATATCCATTGAAAGCCACTATGTACTCGTTATTAACTTCGTTTGCATTATATTCAAACTCGACTAACGTCTCTGGAGTTGTTGCGTTACATTCGACATTTTGAAAATTGTCGGCCGTGTCGATAGCATTGACGTCGTTTGATAAAAAACAAATACTCCAGGATAAGCAGACAAGAAATATGCGCCTCATCTTCATTCTAACAATTAACTGATGTTAGAATTACCTTCGACTAGACACGCGAAACGAAAACATGCCGCCATTGCATCTGTCAAATACTTAATACAATAGCACAAAACCACTGTCAAATTTAAAACAAGTTTCGGCAGTATTAAAATCTATAAATATTAAGCGTTGCATATTACATGCGTCAATTAATAATGTACTAGCTTCTTCAAATACATATTTAGCAATACATTTTGTTTTTCGATATGTTTACCATATCACCCATACCCTCAAGCCTACAATGTAAAAATCTTAATAATTATTGTGCACTATGGACTATTTGGGTATCGAATACTTTGTATTCGATACTTAAAATGAGTATGAGTACTCAAATACTTCATTCCAAAAGTGTTCAATACTTTCTTAAATGAGTACCTAGAATATCCTATGTAAAAAGAAGTATGTGTACATCAGGTCTAAGCGAACTAGTATATTTTCTTAAGTACGTTCAATAGTTTCGAAGACATAACCGCCTAAAATCTGTATACTTTGTATTCGATACTTACAAAAAGTATTGGTTACCCACGAGTACGCAAAAGTATTGAATATGTATTTCACTCATAATTATTAGCGGTTTGAGGTTTGTATGGTGTGCCCATCACGCACTCCGTTGTGTCAAAAATATTCTAGCCAGGAAATAAATTATATGAAAACAAAAAACTTATTTTTACAATATGGGTCTCAACAGCGTGATAATGTATCTAGACATTGTTTTCGCGGGAATTAATTGTTGGCAAATCTCTTAACTATTGACACTTCTTTATGTATTGTATTTTTGTCATTTTATCAGGCTGTACCAAATTCAACACAATTATAAACTCAGCAACCGTAGCCATAATCACAAACCTATTATTAAACCTATATCACAAATAATTATTCATGGCATAGTTTTACATGTTTATTAATTGCAGTATTTATTATGTTAAATGTATGATAAAATTTATTGGTTTGAAAATTTAGAAAAGTTTATTTTTAACCGTTTGAATTTTATTTGATTCTTTAATTATAACTATACCAATACATTCACGTCTGGATAATTTTTTCGTCTACTTGGAGGTTTTACTTGTATTTTTTAAAACAATTATTTCGCGCCTTGTAAGTTTTTTTTTATTCACAAAAGAATCCAACTTTGCCCGTTTTTATAGTACAGGATGTAATAGATCTCGATGTTAAAATATACAAATATGATCTTTAAATGCTCACTACTGAAATATTATTAATGGAAATTGATTTCATTCAATACTGTTTGAATTTTGTGAACTAAAATCCTATTGGCTTGAATAATTAATTCACAGTTAAGAATACGATTTTTTCAAACATTGCAACATGTGTTCGCACCTTCGTCGTGCTTGAAGTATGAGTAATCATTTATTTTCCGTTCTTCTATCTTCTCATTACGAATGAAGTATTACTATAGTTTTCCCAGAATCTGTTCTCAAAATTTAATACACGGTTGCGTTGGGCTTTTCTTAAAGTTAAGGGTCAAGATTTCCACGCAGCATTGATAGAATTCATGCATCGAACAGGCTGAAATAACCGCAGTCCATTTTTTATTAGTGGTATATTATATCAACAACAGCAAGGATTTTGAAGATGTTTACTGTTTTCATGTGTAGTTTTATATGACGTATACGTGTGTAGTTTTAAGTAATAAGTAAATAACGTAACACGTATTTATTGTATCAAAAGATATGTTTCAACTCGATCCTTTACTCCGTTCTGTAGCATTTTACGTCCAGAATTTAGTCAACCGTACTTTGCACTAAAGGCTGCTAATCTGGTTGGAAAAAGAAGGCTGGTAAACAAAACAATTTTGTTATCCTATCACATGTGACGGGTTTGACAGCAAGTAACTAACCTTACTTTACCTGCGGAATCTGGCATGGGCCTAAAAAAACTCTTCTTCCGAACTATTCTATATTGATGTACCAACCCCAACTCAATGCACTATTCCAGGGTTTACCAAAATATGTTCCGAGGAACACCAGTGTTCCGTTAAACTTAAATAGGTGTTCCGCGACAATTTGGGAAGGTTTTATATACTGCAACACGTTTAAAGATCTTCTTCCTAGTAAGAATTACCAAACATAAAAATAAGTTAAGCGTTCTGTTAAAATTTCCGGGCTTACAAAGTGTTCCATTGCAGAAAACGTTTGGGAAACCCTGCTCTTTTCTATAATATAATGTCAATAATATTTATACATTCGTTTCTTTTGTTTTTATTGTCTCATTTATGAGTATTCTAACAATCTAGTTACAATGTATTAACACTATATAATTGCAATACATATTATGTACAGTAAGCTGAGTCTCGCGCAATCTTTTACATAATAGTACCTATATATGTGCCGTTTAGTGCACACATCGACTAACTCCACTTTTTGAAAAATCTTACATTTAAGTGTCAAAGCACTTGGTATAGTCATAACTTTTTATATTTATAATAACTTTCCTGAATAATAAAGATTAACACCATTAAACGGCAAAATTTATATATTTGAATTTATATTATAACAGGAATTTTAAAAAACAATATACATTGTTTCATCGCATTCTCAATTTTTTGTTTTAGTGAGTTAATCGATGTGTGCACTGAACGGCTCAATGTGTCGTTAGACGAGTCGATGAGTATTATATTATAATATGTTCAAATGATGACACGCACATACCGTTTTTTAAATATCCTTATGTGTTACACAAATAAGCTTAAATCTTTAAATATACAAGATTATCTAGTTGTTTTCTTATATTATGAAATAGTATTCTTTCATTTAATAAGTTATACAATCCAATTTTACACAAATTTTATTTGGTAAAATATATATTTCTAGACGAAAATTTTTGTTTTAACTTCCTTTTAGTGTGTTCTTTCACAGGTCTTCTCGTAGAGACTAACAGGAAGGGAAACCCAAGTCTACCAATATGCCAGATTCTAACAGAATGGCCAAAGTTATAAATATTACATAAACAAATAGAAGAGATGCGCCAGTAATTTTTTTCAATTCGAACTTTCCAATTGTAAGTAAAACGTAAAGAAAGGCGACGGCGAAAAATAGTGACAGGATAACGTAGTCCAATCCAGAGGACTCAACAGGGACGAAAGCAGTCTCGCCTCTACTGGCAAGCGTCATGCATTTTATGAACCATGGTATTCCGAGAGAGAATAGTATGGCGAGTGAATTCGCTCCCAATGAATTTGAAACACCCATGCCTCCTTCACCTGAAAAATATTTGCAATATTATAAACATGTTCATTATCAAACAGATCTGTTATATAGTTTTAAGATACTTGAAAGCCTTTTGCGTCTACATTTTTAGACTGCTTGCAAATGATGGATGTGCAAGTAGATATAATATTGAAAAATGTTCCTTACAAATACTCAATATTGATTGATAATAATGTAATAATGTGGACTATTTTCTTTGACACATAGGTGACTTGTTTTGCCGGAAGCAATCACAAACCTTTTCTTGACATGATGAATATTGAGCAGGCCTCGGGCAAACATCCTCCAAAAGCCAAAAATGTCATCCCCATAATTGAGTCTGGTATCCCAAATATTCTACCTGGAAAAAAAATAATTAAGAAAGAATATACCCAACTGATATCATTCGCGCAGTGTTTATTCATAAATGGCTACAGTCACGGACATTAATACTTCCTTATGTTTAGAGACGAAGCCATTATTGTTCAATTTCAAAACATATTTCATATCATTACACAAGTAAGATTGCCTCCGATGATGTCGATAATACTAGAAATTTCTAAGGAAATTGATGGTTGTTGAACTCATTGCACATTGTAAAAATGATAATACTTATTCTGTCTCGAATATATCAAATTATAATACTACAATCAAGCTAATATTTGATTTGTCAAATGAAACAATCATATCTCGAATGCGATTGTTTTAAGGATTGCAATATTGATATGGAAATTAGCAAACAGTAGCAACACAAATGTGTAATATACAACAAGTAAAATATGAAAAAGATTTCAGTATAATTTTTCAGAATACATACAATTTGGAATCTTTCAAAGTATATATTCTCGAAACTCTCAAATTTTCATATCTTACATATTGTTATATTATATAATTATTAATTATGATAATAAATAAATGTGAAAAATACTTGTTAAAAAATCAAACTAACAGCCTAGAAGTCAAGGCAACATAATCAATAGCCATTATTATTATTTTCGACATTGCATGACTTCCAAAAAACGAAACAATTTTATGAATAAACTATTTTTCTGTTTGAAAATAGAAAACGAAACAAATACAATACAAAGTCTGTTATTATTTTTGAAACTTTTAAAATTGAATCAATTATAAGTCGTATTAAAGACAGATCGCAGTGTAAAAACAACATTCGCTCAAAACTTTGCAAAAGATATTTAAGATCAATCGTTGCTCCGCTGGGCATAGTTGTTCCTGCTACGAAAGGATTAAAGAATTAAAATATCATACATTGTAATATTAACTGCACAACGCCATCGCCAGGAATCCCCGCGAGAAATTAAAAATAATGGAAATGTCCTTTATTACGCGCATTTCAAACGAAATATGACTTAATATGAAAATAGCATATATCAAACAGATTGTATGGATTTTATTATTTGGTCAAGTTTAGTGTAGTTGAGCATAAATACAAATAAATATCATACCAAACATAAATGACGATGACGCCATTCTTGTAGACGCAAGCAAAGACAGTCACAAAATTATTAAAAATACATAAAAACTTTTGTTAATGATAGTGCGTACTACGTTTAATTGAAAAGTTTAAAAAAATTATGGCAAATCAACGCATGCAAACTAGAAATGGACTGTTTTTTTTTTTTTAATAATTCTCTGAATATGAAAAAAAGAGATGTTTATTCAAAGAAAAGTAAATGGTCAACGTACACGTATTTGAATAAAGTAACATCAAATTGGATAGTGGTATATTTTAACGCTGGATTTTAAAAATAATTCTGGTTAGTTTTGCAGTGATTTTTTTATCAAAAAATAGTATTTTTACGTAATTTACTAAGTTAACTAACGTTTGTTTCACAAATATTAATGATGGTAATAATCCGTTCGTTTGCAATGTTTACATTACGTTCGTTTATAATAAGGCTTGATTCTGCATTATATTTTATCTTATAATTAATAAATTTGCACCATCTTGATAATTTCTACCTTGTTGAATAATTTTATCATATGTATCTCAGATCTTACCGATTGTGGTCATCATCCATGAAACAAAATACGAATTGACTCCAATCCAGATGATGCACATGACGAACGTGATTGGATATACTCGACGATATCTGATTGGGGAAGGTATTGTACACGTCAGAATTAAATTGAGAGGCCACGTTACAATGAACCATATCTGCATTGGTATTGAATCCTCCCGAGGATATCTCCACATGCTATCGACAACCACGTCTGTAACATAAACATTGCATCAGATTACAATAAAAAATCTCAAAAGCAATGGAATTCAAAACAACTTTTATTTAATTTATATATCGACGGCTTAAATTCCTCCTACTACCAAAGAGCAATTGAAGCAGGCGCTCGAATTAAGGGGAGCGCAAAATATTATTGGGGGTGCAATGATTTTACTTGTTCCAGGGTGCTAAATTTATAGCTGAGCTATTTTTTCCATTTTTGAAATTTCACAGTGGAGTGTAAAAAAACTGGTACTTTTGCTATTTATTTTGATATAAAAAATGTTTTAGCCGATGTTTTTACATAGCTGTTAATGAGCGAGGCATTTTTGATATTGCCCAAATTGCGTTCAAAACATATCGTTGTTGTTGAGGAAATAGTCATTAACTAACATTTTTTTCCAAAATCGATTTTTTTGCTAAAATGAACTAATGTGTCAAATACGTATATTTTAACATTATAATTTACAGCAATATATGGCTAATAACAAGAGAAAATATACAAAAAGTCATTAAATTCCCTGATTTCAATACACAAAATAAACCTCCAACGCGATTTTTTCCGCGAAGCGGTTTCGCGAGTTAGTGACTATTTCCTTAAAGGCCTATTACACTACACAATATTAAGTGCTCTTACTCCAGAGTGAGCGTGGTCTCTTGTATGTGATTTAAGTGCCTAAGGCTTATTACACCGCACTTAGTACGGGTAAGGGTGCCTTGAAATTGTGTAGTGTAATAGGCCTTTTAACAACGACGATGTCGAACAGTTTCCGGCAAATGATCGTAAACGAAAATTTGATCGACTGGTAAAAAATTGTAAGCAATCCAGCAGTCGAAGTCATAATTTTTGCAAAAGATCGTGTTTTACCATTCCCTCAATTGTCACTTACGGTCGTTTGACGAAAACGGCACGATATATTAGATTATATTGCTTTGTTTATCTTCGTTATATCGTATTATTAAGGACGGTTCTAACTATACACACAGACTTAATGCAATAAATGAATTATTTAACGGGACTGATAAAAATGAAAATTACCTTCATTCTTCACTAAGGAAGCTCTGATGTATACATCCCTTCTAATACTTGCCCTTATCAACGAATGAGAAACCCGCGGCGTGTATCTGTTTTCGTATTCCAGCGAGTCCAATTTTGATTTTTCTCCAACGGAATCTGCCGAGTAAAAAAATGAATTAAACCTTGATATACGTATTTTAAAAGTGTGTTTTTTTTATTATCATTATACAGCTACATAATACCTGAGTATAGTTTTTGTCATTGGTTAAATGAGTTATATCCATCTTAGACATGGTAGTTTGTCCAACACTGTGTATGTATGTGTACCATTATTATAGTCGCAATACGTAACTGTGAAGGCGCTTTAAGAGATATCAATTTTTGGAGTCATTATTGACTTATATCTAATTAATTATGGAAAGTAAACAATCGAAAAAATAATCGATGTAAAACTGTTAACTGCATACAGATCGTATTATATTCTGCAAGTCTCGTTTTGATTGTTGTTATCTTCAAGTAATGCATACTGGATGAAGTGTTTAGTGACCAACAATATAAATTCTATATTGATATATAATTATTACATGTCAACAGCTGTCTACAATTAAAATTGTTAAATACAGTGAAACCTTGGTTTGTGAGTAACTTAGTTTACGAATATTTTACAAGACAGGCAAAATAATTAAGAATTTCAACTTAATAAGCGAACGAATTATTGCAATATGAGGTTTATTTAGAAAATTTTCCAATGGGGGCCTACATTACAGCAAAATACCATTTGTGCTAAAACAAGCGGCGATTTCAAATTCAAGCTTCTGCACATGTATCATTTTGAAAATCCACGAGTCTTTAAGAAAAGATGAAAGTGTAGAAGAGCCAGTTAGATATGAAGGCTTAGCAATAATGTTTGGTTTAATCGTATCACTTGAAGTTTCTTATATTTTTCTTTCACCAGCTTTGATACAATTTCATTACGTATTTTAAATAATAAAAATGGTTTTTTATATTTTATTTATGAATACTGTTTCGTTATAAAACGAGTCATCTGAGTTTTTATTATTTATTATGGGGAGATTCGCTTTGATATACGAATGATTTAAATAACTTTCTGGGACGCATTATACTCACAAATCAAGGTTCTGTTCTGTAACAATTATTATTCTAGGAAAAATTTACTGAGGTAGGGTGCAAAATGTTTTGTTCTTAGTTTAATTATTTGTATCTGTATTTTTTGTCACGAGATAAGATATGCCCTATGCTTATGAACTAATGATAAAATATGAACTTGAAAATAATTACTGTTATCAACTTTAAAACCGCCGCCTAGTTTAAACAATCTTTTACCAATGTCAAACAATCTTTTGTTGTTAAACATGAAAAGAAAGTAAAAAATGTAGAGGCAAAGAAGAATGGTGGCTTCATACCACTCAATTCGATTGTTCCAAGTCATACCGACGAGGACAGCAATGTTCACACTGTATATCAAACAGTCTCTCGTCACTGGCCACCTTAATATTCTGATAGCCTGGAAGAAATTAAGAATTATATTAATCAAATTGTTATTATTTAGAAAAAATTAACTAATGTTGCACTGCTGGCCCCGTCACTTTGGTGTCTCTGTAGGGCTTTAATACCACACGTGCTTTTGAAAGGTTATCATGAAGTAACTCTTTCAACGCATTTCTTTACATATTTGTATAAATTAACTCGCACATTTGTAACGTCTTACATTTTTTCTAAGTATTTTATGTAAGCATCTTATATTTGTATCGTAAATTTATTTTAATTATGCAAATATCATTACAACGCACAAAATACTGGCGGTTTTTTTCGTTTTTCTCATAAAAAGGCGCCTATCACATTCAGGTGTCCTTGTAAATTGCACATTTTGAAAATTAGCTCGCTGCGGCTCTGTGGGTAAGCATATTATTAGAATATATTTATTATACATAACGTTTTGACTACATTTTACTACTTTTTTCACCATGTAACACTATGAAACATGTGGATTTCCGCAATATCTTGTCTTGTCTTAACGAATTGTTTTTCACAAGATTTCGTTGTCAGGCAATGTAATGAACATCCAGTCTTGCATTTTTGGATTTATGAAAAATTCAGCAGATGTGGGAATAGAACCTACAATCCCCGGATACAAAACGTCCACAGTAACCTCTCGAAAAGGTTTAATATATGCTTAGGTATATCTATCGAACGTTTGATTATATATAATATTCCGATAGACGAATCATTACACTATAATTCATTGGCCAACAATACAACTAGATTTAAATGAAATTATAGAGATATTAAAGAGATGGAGATAGGTTTAGTATGACTTATTTGTACAATAACTACTGACGCGTTTGGCGGCGATTCCTCCAACTGCGCCAACTCCTAGGGTGTTGAACAACGATGAGCCGACAATAGTGCCAAGCCCAAGGTCTGATTGAGTGACAAATGTGCTGACAACATTGACGAAGAGTTCAGGACATGATGTGGCAACTGCCATAAATGTAGCCGCCGCTACGTCCTGAAAATATGAATTAATCTGTAAAACACCATTTAATGGATTGCTTCTTTAATACACAATAAACTTGTATATAAAAAGGTGTTTTCCATGTTGATCAAATTTGGATGACAAGTCGTCTACAAATACGCAAATGGTACAATATAAAAAAACGCTTAAGTGAGTATAATAATAAATTAGACAAATTAAATTTTAATCATAGGTAACTAAATCAATATCCGCTACATATCGCAAAGATTTAAAATTTTAGATATATGGTTTCGAGATTAAAATCAGCACCATCATTACGATATGAATTTTATAATTATTTATAATCGTTTCACAGGCATTGGAAGAAGTTTAAGAAATGATTTCAATCATTTATTAATTTATGGGTACATTTCCAATATGAACTTGTTTCACTACGACAGAAATTTAAGTTTACAAGTACAATAATATATAGTATGTTTTTTTATATTTATT
>JAGVSQ010000401.1:5266-40937 GCA_022683975.1 Rhyacophila evoluta
TAAATAAAGTGTCAATATATTTTTCAAATTTATTATATTATAATACATACATCTATGTTTCTATTGTATAATCGAGTCGCTTAGTTGCAAAAAGGACTTTCGATTCATAACTGACGGTAAAGATAATGTTTAGTATTCGAAATTGAGTTAACTAAACATAGTTCTGAATGCTTAACGTTACACCGTTGTGTCATGAATCTAAGGATTTTTTTGCAACCCAGCCACTCAATTGATATTGCAATATAAAGTATATAAAAAATAAATGATCAATAATTGATAGTGAAAAATTGGTCACCCTAATTTCCATGAATAATTTTACTGTAGAGGTATGTCCCCACTTCGGCTAGACACCGATATCACGACACACAATCAGGAAGCAAAATCACAATAATCATTATTGCGATGTTGTTTAATGAATTTTTATTTTTTCTCTTTCATTTCTGTCACTATTCTCTCTGGTTTAATTGTGTTTGCGTTCAATTTTCTTGCCGGTTGGCACGCGTGAGTTCGAAACGCGGATCGCGTACAAAAGGGAAGATGTCTGTAGATTATCCGTCGTAAAATAATAAACGTTTTGACAGATGCCCATTTGCTAATTTTACTGTCAAACAAAAGAACTCAGATATTTTATTAGACCTCAGACACGATGTTCCAATGTGGGAAACATAAATCAAATGTAAAATAACATTCACTTGCAACCGTGAAATGATTGATGAAAGAATTGAATTTCTGATTTTGAACACGTTATATACAGTGGCATCGCTATAAATTTACCGTCATGGAGCAAGTAAAATCTCGTAGTTTCTCGTTTTTTTAGGTCTCGCGCAATCTTAAAAAATCAAATTTCGTTGGTCGTTTGATTTGTGCGCCTAAAGCAGCCTGATGCAACTACTCTTCGGTAGCTACGCCACTGGCTTTATGTGCTAAACACATGGTGATTCACAACCACCTGAAACAATTATACTTACACATACTTTCTACCTCACTGCCTATCACATCCCTAGACAAGTTAGGACTGTTGAGTTGGGAGTATACCGTGACATAATAAACATTTTTAAAATCATTAACTATACCACGAGAAATATTCTCCACGCGCAGCATACTTGGAGTGATAGATTCCGTGAATAATATGATGATAAAAATCCTATTATAGGCAAGCCTCGGTGTAATACGACCGTCCTAGTTGTAACAACAAAAAGCGTTAATTCTAATATCTATTGTTAAAGTCATCGTTTCCGTGACCAATGAATACCATATTAAATCGTATATTATCAAACCCACACTAATGGCCACTATCCCACAATCTCTTCCTTTCATAAAACATAATAAATTAACCAAGTCATATGTTAAATATTTATTTTTCTATCGATGTACATAGTTGCATATTTGTGGGCAATTTTCCAATTAACATGCGTAAATAATATAAGTAAAATAAAATAATAAAAATAATTTTCCTGTAGTTTATACATTGCACAAACAACGAAGTTCATTAATAACGATCGATCACGCCTCATACATATGTTTAGACACTCTATTTTGAGGGCGAAGGAGCCCATAATTTTGCGGATGCGGAAATGGTGTTTTTTTGCCAATGCATACCTACGTCGTGTAAAGTGAAAACTTTGTTTGCAAATATTTTTATGCACATTATTTTTGACTACAAAATTTAATAACACTAATTTTGTATGCAAAAGCAATCTTTATTGACTTCCTAAGGTCGCCATTCATTAGAAATGCATGCGTGATATTAAACATCAATATTAAGTAATTACCAACCAATGCAAATAACATTCCTACCAATGAATATCCACCGCTGTGATTACGGATCCATTATTCATAAGACTATTTTTAAAAAGCCAGTGAAATTTTAAATTTAAATAAATTTGTAATTTCCATAATAGCACGTAATATCTAAATACATTCAAAAATGCAGTTGTAAAAATGGTCAATGCAATGTTGCCAACATGAATTACGTAAGATACATAAAATTTGTACGGGTAAGTCAAAAATGATCAAGAATGTATAAAATACATTCATTGTGATATAACATAGTTCGACAAACTCACTGTTTGTATCAAAACGAAATAATAACTATATCGGTAAAACAGGATACTGCATGGTTTTGATATACTGTAATCACTCGATTAAGATTTTAGAATATGTATTCTCACTTTTGTAGAAAAACGAAAACTACTACGGCAAATAATTGAACTGAATAACCTTTAGAACTCAAGAAAATATGAAGCATAATGGAGCATGTAGGAAGCGTTCATTATGTACAATATTATCCTAATTCAATTCTTAAGTATTTTCAAGATGCAAATCGCACATAACTGGTCAAGTTTCCATCAACTATGAAGAGGAGGCGGTGAAAACTGCCGTCTCACTTAAGGTTAAAATGTATTACTCGATTAAACTATGTAATTAAATTTAAAAAATCATATATACATATATTTTACTGTTGCCATTGTTGATTTACTGAAGACGCCAGCTGCTGAAATGAACTATTGTACTGAAGTGATTGTAGCTACCACTGTTGTTGTGTCTGAGCGCACGTTAAAGTGACAGTTCGCGTAAAATGGCGTTTCGTGGAAAGGAGGAATCTTCATCAGATACCACTGACGAAGAAGATGCGTTGGACTTTTCTGGTCCACTTTTTGACCCTGAAAGGGCTTTGTATTCTAAAAATACGGTTGTACCGCGTCCTAGTGCTCCGCGATTGGATAATGTTGCAGGCTTTGCTTCGCGCATGAAGGCCGGCGACCTGTCAAAAGCAGTCGGTAATGTAGGGAAAGATTTTGCCGAACGACAGAGACAAAAACAGGAAAGGCTAGAAGCTAAAAATAAAGCGCGATTTTTGCCACATCAAAGTACGTATTTTTTTCATAATATTTTGATTTAGATTTTTTATCACAATGTGTAATGTTATACTCTTATAATCTCTATGCTTGCATACGTTTATAGCGGAAAGTTTGCTGAACGGTTACAGACAAAACAAAGTACCAAGAAGTAAATAAAAATAATTTAGTGGGAGTCTTAAACACAATATATATTAATTGGTTAAATAGTTAAATAAAACATTAGTCATAACTGGATATATGCGCCATTTACGCTAGTTAAGTTTCCAGACGTACAATCTTAGCACTTTGTCATCATTTTCCGCCACTCTTAACCAACCCCTAGAAGATTTCCCAAATAATCTAGTGCAGGAGTGGGCAAACTTTTAAGGTGAAGGGCCGCATTATAAATTCAAAATGAACGGTGACCCACAAGTAAAATACTAATAACCATACATTTGATGATACGTATGGAACTGTTTTACATCAATGAAATTTTATGTTTAATGCAGATACTAATGTTGTCTCCCCGGGAGGTTAGCATGTGCGCTTCGCATTCGGAGAATACGGGCTCGATTCCCACATCTGCTGGATTTGAAAAATCCTAAAATGCATGCCGGTATGCTCATTGGGTTGAGCGATTTTCTGACAACCAATTTTAGTGAAAAAATAATCTATTACGACATATCTTCACATTGTGCATATCTATATATTCCACATTTGGGAAGCGGACATGCTAAAAAAATATAGTTGAGATTCTTAAAAGTGCGTTCGTAGTAATGCCTTGTCGTAACGAGTTTGTATTGGGATTCATGATCGAAAATATTACGCGGCGGGTCTCACACAGCCCGCGAGCCGTAGTTTGTCCAGGTTTGATTTAGTGTATCGTATATTAATATTATTGTGAATTGATTTTAATATTTCTAGAATAATCTCCATGCTCAAAGCGCTTTACGGGTATGAAAATTATTATTCAGATTGACTCAAAATTGTGTCCTATATTTTGAATTAGTTAGAATTTAAACAGCGTTAGTAGGTAATAATTCTTAAATTTTACAGAAATCTTCCGAAAAATTTTCTTACCGATTTTGATTTTTTACGAATTGTCGTGTAACGTGGGTGTTCGCAACAAATGAGCACATACATGAAGTAAATAAGTTCTTTTTATATTAACATGTATCAGTAGGGATGGGGGCAGTATTGGTTTTTAATTGTTAAGTATTTAATGCTAGTAAACGCGAGTTTGATATGTAATTGGTAAACAAGAGATGGAAGCGAATCTTTGGTGTAAATCATTTGCAGTACCTGGGTGGAAAAGCTTCCATGTTTATATTCACTTAGAATTAGAGTTAAAATACGTCTGTTATTTATGTAAGTAAATGTGTAGAGAAATAGCATTAAAACGAATGAGCGAATGCGTAGCAATCAGTCATCGATAGATACATATCGATAGTGTATATATACCGCATTGGTTTATGTATATTTTTATTGCATAGTGACTTCCTGAATGGTACTCTCGGTTTCGTTAGTTTATAAAAAACAGGTTCCGAATTGGAAATTTAATAGTCTGTGACTCGTCTTTATTATGCCGTCAATAAAAGTGTCAAAAACTTGAGAGGTGTCTTATGTCATAAACATTTTCAGGGTGTTAGGGGTCAAATAGAAAGTGATTTGTATGAAGAAGAGTGTAATCCGCATGCGAAGAAAAAAACTCGTTGGTATTGTGTTAGCGGTGTTACGTTGGCGCTCGTCTCGGAGGGCAAAAGCACTCCGCGGGGAACCCCGCCCCGCGTGCTCACGCGGGGAAGGAATTCCCGGGGGGAGGGCGAGGGAGCAAGGTGGAGAAACGATCGCGCAACAGGAGGGGCGCGGGGGGAGCCGGTCCGGTCGACGACCCGTCGGGACGTTCACCCCACGGTGTGTAAACTTGGATAATATGGGAGTGTGCGTGGCGCAAGTGGGTGAAATAAATGGCACGCGTGCGACAATTAGATTTTGCCCTCATTCAACTGCGGCTTTCACGCCAAATTTCACTTCTCCTTCGCGTTTATTCTTCGGAAAATTGGCGAAGAATGCTTCCGTTCCGTGAAATCCCATGAATCCCAACAAAGCAATCCCCAAATCCTGTGCATATTTTGTTAAGTGCCAAAGTGCTAAAAATAGTCGAAAGTGAATACCCAACAGTTTACATTTTCTGTAATTTCTATAATGAAATTAAAAAGTTATTACCATTACAGTCTTCTCCTTCAAGTACTGCTGCGTCTCCATACCCGTTACGCGGCCATACATTACGGCGCAACGAACTAGAAATGTTGTCTTACATCGCGTATGACACATTCACACAAGAGTCCCGCAGGAATTGAGAATAAACAAATTGGCAAGAGTTATTTATAAAGAAACAAAATATTGAGTTATTGAGAAATATATCTTTCATCCCCCCCATCATTCAATATCATACCGTGGCGTAATGAATTTAAAGTGGATTATCCCAAGAATAACTTTATGAAACGAAATTTGTTTACATATCTAAAAATTTACGACAAATTTGATAACATGCATTTAAAGAAATTTTGGAACATAACTACCGGATTTTTCACATATACATTAACAGCTCCTTGTATGAACTCTTTGAAATGAGTATTCTCAACATGTAGGACCTATTTTCTGAAATGGTTGAAATATTATCATAGAATTCAGAAGATACTGTGATAATAGCCCAGAGCTTATTTTTCAAAATCCAATTATTGAAATTAATAATCAGTATCACCATGAACTAAAAGTTCTGTGTCCAGGTTCGAATCGCGATAAAAGAGTGAAAGTATTTTCTATTTCGATCACCATATTAAATTATACTATATACAATATATAATTTATTTACACCGCCCTTTTGGATATGATGAGGATTTTGAATTAATAATCCTCTTCGTCACTCCCTACACGGAGATTAACCGATTGATTATGACTAATCCACATAACAATAACTTTTCAGGCAATTTCAGTGTTGCGAAAGGTCCGCCCTATGCTACCTCCGACTTTAAAACAATGAGTTGAAGCTTTTATGTGTAATTCTAATTAAAAGCTACACATACCAAAATTTAACTTTTTTATGAACAGACGAAAACGGTTCTGATATATTTTACAAAATTTATAACGTTAAAGTTGTTTTCTTTTATATGTTTTAATGTATTTGTTTTACATCAGTCGATGATGAAAAGTATTTAAGCATCGATTACTTGACAGATCCCCACTTTATTTATAAATTAATTAATAACGCTATAGGTTATGCAGTGTTGTCGATAGTTATTTCGATGATGACTCGGCTGCTATTAACAAGAGTCGCAGTTATTAGGTTGGGTTTGCTTATTTGTAGTTTATTATATTTTAGTTTGCCACTTAACTGCTACTGCGAATACCTTGACTTAGAATACTGGTATGGATGATCACATAAGTTGTTGAAAAAATGTCAAATATTGTATTTTTACTTCAATTGAAGTACCAGTTACAAAAGCCCGTATTGCTATGAAAATTTAAAATTTTGCAAGAATGGTTTTGAACCGCTAAGTGAGTGAATAGTATGTGCAGCTCGCGGATTGTGTGATCGGTAGAAGACCAGCTAGTTGGACGGCAGATGTGGGTGCTGTCGTCACAACATTTGACTGATGATACAGATCGTTGACTTTCACGGTGCTGTTGTCGGCGTGGGTGATAGAATTCCGCTGCCAATGTTAGCTAACCTAGCTTTTAAATTAAGCTCAACCTAGTAAAGCTCTGCAGCACACCGTTTGATTAATTCTTTGTGTAATGAACCATCTCACACCGCACCCACGAATGCTCGCTTTTCCTGAAATAATATTAAATTTTCTATGCGCGCTATACAGAATAAAAATGATGAATCCATCTCAAGAATTGCGCCATGTCCAAGAAAACTACGAGCGACGTATTTGTTTGAATTATTTACGACAATAACAAATGTATTGTTTAATTTATCATTATTTCAACAGACAAGTACGTGTATAGTGCCAACGCTAATAATCTGTCACCAGTCAAAAGTATATATTTAATGATTCTAAAAGTTATTCGAATACGTGAAAAAAACGTGTTGTTTAGTTAGTTTTTGGTTCTGTATTATGTATGAAAATATTAAATGTAATGTAATATAAAGTTATAAGGAAGAAAATTATGACATTTCGTCGAGGTTTGACTAGCCCAAGAGCTTAAGAAGGTGAGGCAATTCCTTTCGCTAAACACGCGTCTGAAATAGGCACAATTAATCTAATGCGTATCTTTAAATGTTTACGTTTATCTAAATGTCTCACGTTGCTTCTCGCCTTCTTTCCCGCCAAACCTTTGATATTCATGACGATAATGACGATTAAACTGAATACATTCGCACTACTACATATTAACATTAATCGGTAGTCTATCTTCCCACGTATCTATGAAGCGCCATGTCAGGATTTTGAACTTACATGATATGTATAATGTCTCTTTAAAATGCAACTCTACTTCTGTGTCAGTCAAAATATTTATCATAATAAAGAAACAATGTATAGCCTACGCCGCTATTGTCTTCTGTCACACTACTCAAATCAGTTTATTCTGACAGCCCGTCACTGACTTATAAATACGATTAGTAATATGTATTTAAATAAAGCTCAAACATATTTATGTGTACTTAGGTAAGGCTGGGTTAGATTAGAGTGTATTTTTAAGGTCTACTTCGATTCGTAAGTTATCGCCTCATAATCAAGTATCTCTGCTTGGTTGAGTCTCAAATATAAACAGTGTTTTATTTATTATTTATTTATTATTGATATTGGCTAGGACAAATTTGGTCCAATTGAATAGAAACGACATAGGCGACGTGATTTCGATTTCGTAGTAAGCCGACTGCAATCGATTCGTTCAGAGTGCAATGCTTGTTCCAGTCAGCTGATTGGGTAAGGGGAAGAGAAATCGCTCGCAGAGGAACATCACTATCTGAAGGGAGCGGGAGGAGAGGTTGATCACAAATACCACTTTAAGAACTTTTATCAAGAATGGATACATGCAAATATCTATGTTTCATCTTTTTGTGGGTGATATCTACCACATAAAAATACTGTACTAAACCGTCATAAAAATTAGGTGTTATTTAATCCGATAACTTAGACCCGATGAAATAAAATATTTCATATTATAAAACATGCATTCTAACTGCATCAAAAAGGGTGCGACGAATACCATGAATATACATAAGAAAAATATTCGTGCTGCTTTTTAAATCTTCCAAAATAAAGATGCGATGGCAAGCCATAGCCATATAGGACAAATGCCCCAACAGAATCAAAGGAATAAGTAATTGCAAAGTCCATAAAAATCAAAATAAAGGAACCTAAAACAATTATCTAATGATGGGAATTTTTGGATAATGGTGTTATTAGGATGCGTCGTTTGGATATCACATGAATAAAAAATAAAAATATACCTCTTAGTCGTCACTGCACGTGTTTACCGTTTACTCACGATTACAATCAATAATTCATGAAAACAGTGTATCATTTTATATTTCTTGGGGGAGAAAAATTGTGTATAAAAATATTTTTTGTATGTATTAATTTTTACAAATTGTTTGTTTACCAAAGATTTTTTATCATATTTCTCATGTATATGCAGCGTTCACAGCTAGAACTCCGTCCTGAATGTGGCCGATCGGCCGTTCACTCACCGGCCAAGCATTGAGAGTGTGTGCGCTTAGATAACGAGAGTTGTGTGTGTGTTATTTTATTTCGCGTGTATGAGTGAGTGGCTCTGTTGTCGTAGGTTAGGACTCGAGTCTCGGTTGCGTGTAAATTGTAATGTAATCCGCGATGCGGGATAGAACTGTCACGCAGGACTCACATATTTCAAGAAAGTTTACCGTGCACCTACGTCAATGGGTTACTGAAGGTGCACTTCGGACTCTTAATAAACTAATTGCCGCTTGCTCAGTTTGTCCGAGTTGCTTCGCGATAGATTATGTTACAGATGACATGATATGACTGTATAATCGTACTGAGTTTCAATAAAATCGCTTCGAATATGTGCATTATAAAATAGTTTGATATTGTTTAGAAATCTCAGACTAGAATCCAGACCGAATATCTAGCTCCTTGTTACATCAAAAATCATTTCATATAGTGACGCTGGAACTGACGAAGAAGCCTGGGAAGAGCCTGTCTGCCTTTTCTTAAAATTGGAGAGATTCTGACGTATCTGAGTACTTTCCATATGCTGATGTTAGCTGAATGTCTTATTTCTCATTTACCATTCTGCATAGTTATGAAGTACTAAAATTTCTCACTCTCACAATTCAAACGAGACCGATCTTCTTCCATTATGGTCACCTTTATTCCCATTTTAAACGACAAGATAAAAAAGTTATAAAATGTGGCCTAGTATGTCATCTTCATAATTTCCAAGCCCGTGTCTTCTTCTTTGACCTTTTTCATTTCATAATTTACTATGAATCTTTGCTACGGTGACTTTCCTGTTGCTCTCCGAAACGCAGATTTAGTGGCGTACTAATGTTACAACCCCGCTTCAGATATCCGGTGCGAGGCCAATTCATTAATATGCATTAATCCAATGTTGATAGATAGCTACAGCACATGGAGACCTAACAACACGTGTCTTGAGCTATCATCCATCCAAATATAAGTATTACATATCGTTACGTAAATTAATATTTGAACGAGAATCGGTTTCGTAACATGTTGATTCCTAATTACTAATACTAATACCATGAATCTTTTTAGAACCTTTTTTTTACTGGCAGTTTTCCTCCCATGAAATAAAATTTGGCTATTAAAAAGATTGTATTTATTCCATTTGACGTACAAGAAAAACACGACTGTGTCTCCTGTTATTATTTGTTCTTACATACTATTTTCTAATTAATCAAATGGGAACATCCAACTTTTAAGTGTGGAGAACGCCTGGTATCATAGGCCTGTTTAATTGTGTCAACAAATTAATATTTAAACCATGTCAAGCCATATTTGTCCTTGCTAAATTAATATTTATTCTGAACGGATTTGAATTGAAAATGTAATATTTTCCTTCTGTTCAAATCAATTGAAGGTCATTCTATAGTAGAGGTCCATGTTTTGGAATAATTTCAGAGTACCAACATGTGCTCGTCTCACTACTGGTGATAAATCATCGCTGGAATAATTTAGTGGCCATATACGGCAGCAGAATAAGATCTTCTAAGACTCTCGATTGTATATTATGATTACCAACATAGTGGTTTTATATGATGGTAATATGCTCAGTATGTGACTATTTGGAGTGGTTTAGTAGAGCAAACCCGTGGAGTCTTGCTTGGTAAGACTAAAAATCATCCACAGATTTTCATCCAATGACAAGACAAGTGAAAATAATAATAATAGAAAATAATCTTATCAACCTTTCATAGTTTTGAGTCTAGATATATTAACAATAATTTTAATTAGATATTTCTTATGCGCTTATATAAGAATCTCGCAAAAACTCCAGCTGTCGTGTTATAACTAATATAACAATTCAATAACGAGCTTAACACCAAAGTGGTTCAATTACATGTATAAGAAATAATTATAGCTTGTAGCGCAATACTTTTTTCTTGATGTTTCTCCTGAAACCGGTTTAGACCGGAAGAAATTCAAACAATTACTGTAATAAACGATCGCTATATATAGTTAAATAAAATCTATTAATACACTTATACTCGTATGTTTTGATATAAAATTAAGTATATATGCACTACCAAATTGTATTCAAGTAATTTTGTATCGAATACAGACATTCCACATGAGTTGAAGGTTAATTTTAACGCTACCGTTTTACGGTGAAAAGTCATAGCACCTAACAGAAGCTCAAAATACGGATCAAATGTCTTTATCACGAAGTTTGTGCGAATATATGTGTTAAATATTTCGTTAGACCAAATATGAAATTATTTTCAATCACAAAAATTAACCTTGAATGGATTTTTCGACCAACAATGTTGAGGAGAAAAATATTAATGACAGCGAGTACTATGTTACAACTTCTTTTTTTTTTGTTTATTTCATAAGTTCATTCGTGCTGTGCAATAAAAATATTCGTCATTCTAAAAAATTCTGTATTCCTTATAAAGAAACACTGAAAGTATATGTATATTGTGATATTACTTCGCTCGTAACGTGGAAACAAACGGATCTTAATGATTAAATGATTTATAAAAATCATTGCGAGGGAATAAGACAAGATTTAAATTACTAAAATTACATGCTGCCATGTTCTTTAAAATCACCTGTGTCTACATACGTATTTTACTGATTGGACAGTCCTCCATTATTTATTTATGTATTTTACTCCATTGAGACGATATTGTAACTGAAACATGTTTTCTGTAATCACATTATAATTAATGTGAATGTATGTATATGTCATTTCATATGTGAGAGTATTTGAGTGGGGATGTATGTGTGTGTGTTCTCAAAATTTAATAAAAAAAAAACATCAAAAATGATTAATGTAAAGTATGTATCAAGGTTAAAGCCGTTAAATCGTTGCAATTAAATTAAATTTAATTAAAATGTGATTAAACTAAATTCTTAGATAGACAAAATTCTAGACATCCTGTATACAAATTTTAATATATGTATGTATGTATATAAAGATTTAATAAATTAATATTTATAGCGTACGTACCTGCCCATTTTAATGAATGTGAAAAATCACTAATGCATAAATATTATAACACAATCAACAAACTTAATAAGATTGGCAACTATGACAAAAACAAACAAATTATTTTTAATCTAAAATAAAAATCCAATATAACCCACGGAGGCTTCGAAGCATCCCACAGGTGTTGAATAAATGCGGATATTTTACGAACTAGAGCACTCACGTTTTTATCACGTATAACTGACTCATAAACCTGCCGACAACCAGGGTTGTATCTAGGAAACCATTAAATGTCATTGTAATTTACACTATTACATATATCATACACAATATATAATATATATCAAGTTTATTTTTCCCCGGCTTTGCCCAGGATAGATTCAAACTCATTCTTTGATTATTGTAATGTTTTTAATTTATCCTGTTACAAAAAAAATATTTCAATACTTGGCTGTAAACATATTTTTTGATTCTTATTAATCGTGCTAAAAATAAAATAGTTGTTCTAGAAATAACAGTCAAAGGGACATGGGAAAACTACTAGTTCACCTTTTAGAAACGTTCCTGTGACAAACAGAAACACGCACTATTTTCTGTTTTATGGTACATATATTTTTAAATGGATATTTATATTATCTACGAAATATTGAACCTGAACGATTTCATTGAAGTTTTTAGTTGTTATTTAGCTCGTTATACTATAACCAAGGCTCGCATTTGAAACAGCCAGTATGAATGTAACACAATTCAACCACATTTTTTATAATTTAATGACTCTTGTTTCGGTTCGTATTAAATCATTTATCACATATTTTCCTTAATGATCATTATATTTCTACGCGTCAAAAAAATATCGTCCCTGCTTTCTTCAATGTTTTCAAAAATCTCTTGACTTCGTAAAAACGTGTAGAGATTTTTATCCCATGCGTTATTCACTTTCTTTCTTTCGCGTGTGTAATAATATAATGATATCTGAAATAACACGGCCATACATAAACACAAAAATGAATAATAAATCGATCTAATTCTGTGCATTCGATTATTTGTTCAGTCGTTCGCTGTTTGTGTTTGCATTAGGGCAAAGCATAATTATAATACTAATGAGAATTAAAGTATATTTACAATATTTTCAACACTTAATAAATGCAATAAACATATCCGATATCAAGAAATAAGTATTATGTTTTAATATTATAGGAGTCAACGAGCGTAATCATGTTATTTATACATATAAAAAAATCAATACACAGTTTAATTAATTCAATTGATTTCATGATATTATCTTCGGCATATTTAAATACATAAATATATATATTTCACAATAATATTATATTTTTAATCCCAAAATATGCATTATATTTCAACTGTTTGACGTCATCGTTATCGTTTTGAAATTTGTCCTTTTTAGACAGCATTGCAATTAAAACATAACTGGTTGAAATATATCTCGTTTTAAAAATATTTATACAACTTTAACGTATTTAAATACATCGACCTCGGTGTATTAATTGTAAATAATTGCTGAATTAATTTTCTTTGCAGTGCCGGTCCAGTCAACGAGAGTTCTCACCGTAAAGAATCTTTTCACAAGGATGGATCAATATGTTGGACCGCTGTCTTGCCTCTACAAACTGATGCAGACGAGGATCAGAGTCAAGGTAAAATGGTTATATGAAGTCTGTATCATGATTTGATATAGCCCAACACATTTACCAATCATTCCAGTTTTACTCAAGTTATTGAGTTTGTATAATTGAGACATTCGGTTGTCATTCTTGTATCTCTGAAAGCTTGATAGACTCCCTACTGTCAAGATATACATAATTTAATTTAACTCATTAACAATAACTATTAATTAGGATATGCAAATTCTCAGTTGAAACGTGTGTAACATGTATGCGTAAAACCACAATAGAATAAAAAACCGCGAGTCAGTTGTAGAATTTGATTTTATTTTTACTTATTAATTTTACTTAAGTAGATTTTTAAACAGTTTTAACTCACTATTTAATGATTTAAAATGTGTATGTGTTGTGCTTCAGCATTGATAATACTATATACCAATATTTATATAGTATTTATACTGCTTTCATTTTTTAAATTAAAACTCAACCAAAAGCGCGCAAATCCCATAATTATGTTTAAATTTTTAAGAACAACCCTGTTTGAAAGGCATGTTGAAATACAATCTTTAAAAATATATTTTTATTAATATTGTGGAGCTTCATACACGCAGCGCTTGGCCACGGTGGACATGGTAAAATAATATCTGTAGTTTGAAAATCTTTGATTCTAATTTTGGAAATACGTGGCAATACAAAAAATCAAGCTAGAATGTTTGTATCTCAAACTTTAAAGAATTAGTATAAGATATATATATACTGATAAATAGTTTGTCTATTTAAAATGAAATCGACGTACCGAATAAAGAATGATCTGCAAGAAAGCGTTTGAATTGTAGACAACTTCAAAAATGTATTTCTTGATTTATCGAATGCATTTTAAAACCTTGGCGAAAGCTGTTTCGCCAATTTAACATGCCGATGAAGACGTCAGATGAGTCGCAAGGGTGCAGCTGAAGGCTAGGGTGACCGTGATTTTTCCGGCACTATGTACAATGCAACACCTGCCGGTAATTATACATCACCCGACCTTTGTCAGAGAGACAATACAATAGAGTGTCTCGTGAAATTTTAAACAGTGATTTCGCGTTATTTTTGGGTGCGACAGTTGGTACGAATGCCTAGCAGTTAGCCGCGGTGCCTAAGAAAACCTCCAAGGTTGCCAAATTAAGGCTATGCTTGTAAAAAAAAACACATACACGTAAGAAAATATTGCAATTTATTCTACGTTCGAGTATCCGCTACATAGACAGGTGTTGGGTAGCATTGTACGACGTACCATTATTTTTCATGTGATGACTTTATGTTCTCATAAGATTTTAAGTTCTCATGAACATTTTAGCTGGACTAGCGCTTCTCATAAACCATTTAACATGTTTATATCATGCGTTTATTGCCAGACGTAGCATATATATTTACCTGATATGAAGATGTATCTTAATTAATTATTTTGCTTTACAAAATATCTCTGTCAACTCTTTTCTTAAACATTGGATGCTCGTCGTGCACACAGCTGAACATTTATATAATTAAATATGCACCCTCAGATCAATAATAAGAACAGTATGCTCAAAACTAATAATAAAAAAATAGCATAAATATTTTTCGATACGATTTTGAAAACAATTGTAGCAGCCAAATGTGTACTATATACCTTGCTTTCCCCTCACCACCCGCCACGTCTCCACAGATACACCTCTACATACCGTAGCGCAACAAACGTGATGCGCTCTTCAAAAAACCACAAGTGTCCTGATAGCAGCTTTCCATGACCTTGGTTGATGGCTACTAGAGTATACATGATTCGTATTCTAACTAAACCCTATTAATATGGAGAAGAGACCTCCTCGCTCGCATGAGATTATTTTTCGTTGAAACCATTACGTAACCCAAGTAATACAGACTGGGAGATTAAATGTTTATTCTAATCGAGTTAAAAATGTTTCTTATCCTTTTGAATCCGCGCGTAAAAAATCACATAAGAGAGGCGCCATTTGAGACAAAGCTGTTTGTTGTCTTTTTTCTTCGCCGGAGCGCCGTTTTTGGTCCGCTCTCAATTTCATTAATAAGAGCGTCATTATTATTTACTGCGATTGTTTACCGCTCTTTGAGGAGACAAGGTCAGAAGTTGGCAGTCGGCTCGCAGAACAATACTCACCGGTACAGGCTGGATGGGTGGGCGGCAATCTTTTATTCGTTGCGCCCGGCAAGGCGGGGGCGGCAATTTCTCGGCGATACTAATCTATCCGTATCACAATAACAATAAAATATGCTAACCGACGGAGACCTGAAGAATTAAATTCAGCAAAATCAAATCAATTGCGCTGATCATATTGAAGCACTGGCGTAGCTACCGAGGATCGCTTGAAGTAGTTGCTTCGGGCGCACGAACCATGGGGAGGGGTGTTCAAGTTTTAGTTTAGTTATAGTTAGCATGAGAGCTAAACAATTAGAAATTGAAGTGGGCGCAACGGTTTTAATTGCTCTAGGGCGTTGAATATGTAGCTACGCCACTGTATTTAAACCAACAGGGAAATTAATCGCTATATTTACCGGAATTACCTCGGTTATTGATATCTTCCATCTAGGTGAGAGTGAGCTAGATTAATGTTATTTTATAAATTTCAAGAATAACATCCGTCTATCTCTCGCGTTAGGCTTTATTTGCATTAACCTTTATTGTTATTTTTTATAAATTAAATTAATAGTATTTCGTCATTTTTGTACGTCATGTCGTTAATGCCTTGAATTTATAATTCGTAATATTATCAACATGTTAAATTGATAAATGAGTGAAATAAACACGACGAAAGCCCCATAACAGTAACCCTTCGTTTACAAAAGATAACAACTGACAATGAAGTCATCATGATTATTATATTATTATTGTAATAAAACAATAATTATTATTGAATTATGCGAACATTGCTTATTATTCATATCCATGACCATAAATATTCTACGTCGCTTCAGTTTGTTTGTATCATGAAATTTCCACTGTGCAGCATCCAAAGACCCAGCACCGTCAGAAAAGCTAATTATTTATTATAAAAAAATATCACATATTCATTTGATAACTTAATTTCGTTTCAATAACTTTGAAAAAGATATGATATTTGTATAAACACAAGCATTAAAATTATTTTTAAAATACGGTTGAATTGAAATTGAAATTTCACAGCTAGTTATCGATATAAGATTATGATTGGAGTCTCGATAATGGTGCGATAATCGAAATATTTATCGCCAAAATTATCATTTAGGATTATATATTTACATTATATTATTATTCAACTGTTGTTGTGAAGTATTGACAAATAAAGGCCAACCCCTATCATTCGAAAATAATACTGAGCATTTCTTTAAAAAATGTATAGGTGTAAAAAATGGATAGTCTTGTTCCAATGCATATATATAAGTGTTTTCTCTTATATTATAGTTAGTTATCCATCACCATGTTTATTGTTAATTTTATATCAACAGATCTGAACAGTGCTTCTAACGGGTCCTGCCTCGAAGGTTCTTTAGCTTGATTCACGTATACTATGTAAATGTAATCAGACTTATTTACGATATAAGTTGATACTTTTACATACATTGTGTATATCGATAATTTAATGATGGGAGATAATCGAAAATAGATGTAAATCAATAGTAAAAACTTCCGTAGATATAATTTCTAAAACATGATTACTTCTCATACTTTTTTACGGGCTAAGGGGCTACGGGCTAGCTTACCGAGTGGGCCAGGGGATCCCAACTTTATACCATGGCACCTTTCGACCAATTTGAATTTACCCGTCGCTGTTCAAACACGAAAAAGAACTCCACGTCAACCGTGATAAAATCAAGTGCAACGTACGCAGGCGGCCGAATTGAATAGTGGGTCAACTGAGGGCTGAGGAAGTCGAGCTAGAAATTTTTTGATCTTGAGAAAGACATTATAATTATAAAAGTCAGAAACTTCTGGAATCTAGTGGACAGAAACAAATACATTCTTAAAAAGAGTAGCGTAAAATCGTTTTTCAGTTCTACATGCCTTTGCGAATCATTGTTTTCAATCATAAATATCATAAAATCAAAATATAAGAACTCATCGATGAGTTATTATTACAATTATCATATTCTCTCTAGTTATGAACCACTGGTCAATGAAATACTATACCAAAATTCACAGTAACTTTGAGATGGATTTTTACATGTATTCATTTAACATAAGATATTTAATACCGACTTTAACACATTCAAGCTTTTAAATTACAGCTTTATTTAGAACTAGAAACTCGCTTTGGTACTCAACGCCATATGAGTATTTTATAGTGTTCTAGGGTACAAAAAGGTTGGAGATCCCATGGCCACGCTATAATTCAATATAATTCAAACAAAGAGATAGACCTACGTAAATATTCCAAGTAAATATTTGGCTAACGCAAGAGGAATTTTAATGTTTGGGAAATTTTCGCGTGTGAAGACGTCATTTTGAAAATTCATCGTCGAGTATGAAGGCGAGCGAGGAGATATTTTATTTATTTTGATTTAAAAAGCGCAGCGGATTTTGACGCGAAGGTCTTCGCCGTGTATCCGGTTAGGAAGAGCAAATTTAATAGAAACTACGCATAAAGGTCAAAGCCTATTTTTTTTTTACAAAATATGACGTAATAAATAACAGTGAATGCATCGTAAATCAGTGCTTTCAAAAGTTATCTGACGCATCGAACCTACCCTTTTTGACGAAACAGATTATCTTTACACATGTATCTTGTTTTATTATACTAGTAAAACACTGACAAGTAAAAATATATTAAAATAACTATTTAATGTCTTCAGCACTGTCGTAGCGGTGATACAATTTCAGCGCTACGCCGAAATAAAAATACTGACGGTATAAAATATTTATAATAGAGTCCACGAAAATCACCTAAGTTTTATTATATTTACTATAATAATGCAACATTAATGAGGTTCTGCCTACTTACTTAATTATAATTTAACTGATTTAACTATGCTATTTTTTATCAAATGACATTGATGTTTTCCCAAAATTCTCAAAACTGGAGATATCATCGCAAGTATGAAACAAAACTTTGTTCATTCATTTGCGTGGTCCTAATTCAAAAACAGTTGTTTCGAATCGCTATTGCATTACGTGTTGTTGTTATTATATTTTTGTTTCAATTTAAATAAATCCACAAAATAATATAATTTTTCAATTAAGAAAAATTATATACGACATTCCGATTGCATTTTAATTTCGAATATTATGAAACATACTTTTGTCTAAATTATAAATTACCACTTAATGCAGTTATACAAGCTGCATTCTTACTTACATAAATTAAAAAAAAAACTATTCATATATCCGGATATGCACAAGTCAAAATTGTTAAATAATTTAAGATATATCCTTGATTTCACAACCATCACATTTAAAATCAGCCTGTCCTTTATGTGAAACTACAGTTTCCTCAATTCGACGACTAATTTTTTATTATTAATTTATATATTACATTCATCAATATGCAGGATCATGTCCCACGGCTTGTAAAATACTGAACTGAACTGAAAAATTGAAAGAATGTAATTACATATATCATAAAGAGTATAGTGCGTCAACCTTTAATACTGATTCGAGGTGAAAATTGTAAATATCAGAAGGAAAACGACATTAATTTAGAAGAGAGAGGATGCTGACATATGATTTAAAATTTTCCACTTGAACACATTTTTTTTTCATATATTTTTGCGTTATTAAGAGACTAGTCTATATCAAGGTTTTAATAAATAATAGAGGTCTACTTCCGGGGTCAGTGGAGTCACTTGTCTCTTATATCAGGGTTAAACAAAATAATACATACTACAAAGTGGTTCATCTTGAAAGTTTTTCTAATAAAAACATCATAAATATTATTAGTGATTGATGAAAAAAATCAAATTACGAATTTTAATGAATGGCTGTGTCAGAAATTGATTATTATATTAAACAACAAAAAAAAAATGATAACGTTTGTGACGTGTGTTTTCTTCTACGATATCAGCGCTACTCAAACTTTATTTTATGACGAAACGTTAACACTGTCATCTGAACTCTACGTTGAATGATTAGATGTATCATGTATGGCGTTAATATAATATTAATCAAAAACATTACTGATAATGATATTTCTATTGTAGGCCCTAAAATGATGGAATATTAGTATCAATAATAATTATAAACAGCGCCGGTACAGTATGAATCGTCATTAAAAAAACAAAATGGTAGTGAATCATTTAGCACTTTTCAGTAGAACTACCTAAATGTCTCATGCGTAAAAATTATCTGATTATTATTACATATATATTTTTTTTTTGCAAATTACCCAAATTTACGCCGGAAAGAAATGAAACGACATATTATAAGAATGAATCATTTCTCAGTACATCTACCTCGAATATATGTATACGCAAAAAGAGCTTTTTGCGTTTATTGCGAATTTAATTAATCGATGTGCAAATAGGCGTTTGTGAATATCTTCTCCGTTTATTTCATTCTGATCAAACAATTCATATGTAAACATTTAATCCCACTGGTTGTCAAACCCTTCATGAATCATCCACCGGCAAAAATAATTCCAGAGGAAAACATATCAGGGATACATACATACTTAATGAAGTATACTATAGCCATAAACGGATATTGTGAAAGTATCCTAAATCAAATCTGATCAAAAAATTAATAACTTCCTGTTCGGATGAGGTCATATCCAGGAGCAAAAACGCAATGAAATGCAATTATCAATTTTGCATGGACAAATAGATTCTGGTGATAGTTATCATTATTTTTTTTACATTCATAAATATTGATATTAAATGACTTGGCAAATAATTGACATGCGTAAGTACTGGTGTACATGATTCAAATACAACGATTAACTCGTGAAGTCATGTCGTCGAGTTGGTACTTACTGTACCGGATAACCCCGAAAAGCTGGTCGTATGGAAGGTCACCCTGTTGGAAAAAGCCCCGCTACATGCGGAGGCTCAAAACGTTGTAACGAATCTATCGATGTAATAACCCCCGGTATGGTGACTCAAAATGTAAACTTGCGATTCCGTCTGTATTCTGTAGTATATATTATATTTTAATTCGGTATTCAAATCAATTACACTAAATAAGGTTAATATTTTCTACGCGAATGATATTGGAACGTTATAGATTTAAAAAAAAAATGTTAACTCCATTCAATCAATTGTTGTAGAATTTTCAGTTTGCTTTCTTAATGCTATCTCAAATTGACGAGATATTTTTAATTTGCCGCATTTTTTGCTGCTGTCATTAGGAAACTTTGAGCTTAAAGTATGTAAAGGTGCAAAATCAAGGAGGTGAGAAATCACAAGCGAGGAGTGTCAATATAATATGCAATAAATAGATTCATTAGTCCATAATTGAGGGGTATATTTCCAGACTAAACTTATTCCACTATGCCAAAATTTAAAGGAGAAGATTTTGAGCAACTTGTTTAGAAGAACCATATAGCATGTAAACTAGTAAAAAAATCAATTTGGAAATCATACCATATAGTTATTTTGTACAAATTTAGGCATATTGGAATAGGTTTATTTTGGAAATGTATCCCTCATTGAATACACGTTGTCTTCATAATTATGTCAACAGAAATACATTTGTTTGGCGCTACAAGTAAATCTCCAATTATTTACTGTGGGTTGCGTTAGTTTTTCTGTGCAAATATAATATGTTTCAAGCAACATTGTCCTGGGCGATAAGGGTGAAAAAAAAACACATACATATTGATAATTAACACACAGCACAGCAGACATACGGAAGCTATCGAAAAGCTTTCTATAATCATATGTATCACCCAATAGCCGTGTACATAAAACTTGTTGCAACAATAAATTTACATTAATAATAATCCCGATAAAAAATACTTAATCGTTAAATGTAACAAAACAGTTGCAATAAACAATGATTCATTGCGGAGTAGCAAACTTCATAAATAAATTCGTAATCATGCGAATAATACCAATACAATAATAAATAAAATACCGGGGCTGATAGTAGGCATGCATCACGCTCTGATGTGTGAACGAATAGCTGCTAAAATAGTGACGGAGTAGCAGTGGCACGCGTAATGAAATTGCCATAGGAACTGAGGTATAGTCATTGTTATCCTCGTGATACGTTGTGGTACGAGGGCCGACCTTGCAGCGATTATGATCTAAGCAGATAAGACGCACTATCAAGAGATATACAAAAAAAAAAAATTGTCGAACGTAATAAAATTATTTGAGATTCCATTTGGAATTTAAAGCAAAAATAATAATTCAGAAAAGTCTGTCAAGATTTTAATCTCGCTTATTATGTTAAAAATAAAACAATTCACTATGATAATGATGCTTAAATGTTCCTATAAAAATATTCGTGTTTTACATTTATTCGAATGTCATTTGATGATTACACGACCATTAAAACCATTGCTTATGATTCCAACTACGAATATATTGAAAAACCTCATTGTTTGAGGAACGTTTCTTAAAAATTTGAGCAAATAAAACCAAATCCCAACCAGTATTGCAACCCATGGTGACTCTTAATTTAACAATGATATAAAGAATATATTAAGTCACACAGGGCCGCGGCGTGCTATAAAGCAGAGACCGGGTTGCATCAGGCGGCATCATATAAGCGGCGGCAAAAGTAGCGAAATCAATACAAATGTTCCAAAAGCACGAACCATGCAAGGGCGCAAATATTACATTGTGAGGCGGCGAAATTATCTGAGGCGTGATATGTTTGAAAGACCTAGGCGCGAGACCTAAAAACAAACACCAAATCTGAATTTTCAGCGGGCGAGAGGGGCGAAATTTGAAAGATCTACCACACGATCATGTGGTCAGAGAAGCATCCGTTCAATAATAGCACAGTAAATTTTAAATAATATTAGTTACTATATAATATTTATAGCGGCTGAATTACCTTCCAGGCGTTGGCATTAATTAAAAATAGTATCACAACTAAAAAATATTATGTGGTATAATTATTTCAAATTTGTAAAATGGATTCTTATCGAGTAAATGCTAATTTGATTAATAATAATCGTTACTTAATCTCGACACAAATAAAAAATTTCAACGTAGGTAGCATGGTTTTATAACTATACATAGGGAGATGATTGTATAGATTTTTAGAGACGCATTATTTAAATTAGATGATTGATTCAATACTTTTAGTGAAAAGTATAAAGTATCGGTTCGTACATTGAGATTATTTGTTCCGGCGGTTTCCAGTTTGGCATGCACAGGACGATCGGGTTCGCGAACACTGTACCGAAAAGTAGCCGTGTATGATAATTCGGCCTTGGCCAAAACACGACTCTCGATTTCGTATGATCGAAATCGTGACGCGGCCTTCGCAGTAAATTATCTCCTAGTTTAGTGGAACCAGGGCCGCTCGCAGTTTTGGAGCTTTTGGAAACTAATTTCTATTCCACAGCGTGACAGAAGAAAATTTATAGACATTTTACTTTTCTCAGTCGCTCCCAAAAATGCTTCGATGTTACACAATTCAGAATTTTTAAACATAATAATAGCACTATAAAGTTTAAAAGATTCAGAATAATCCTGGAATAGTAATTAATGAATTTGAGGTTTTAGGATCAAAAAGACTTGAGAAGATATTTTTTTGATATTTTTTTAATGGCAACAAAAACTACCTGCTAGATATTAACCCACTTAAAAAAAGCAAGGAAAGAAATCAAGAATAACCAAATAGCCTTAAAAATACGTCATTATTATTAAAAAAAGATTATTTCTTATTAGAACCTATGTATGCTAATAACAAATGCATTGATAACTGAATTGATTTCTAATGACCGAAAGATTTATGTCGAGACTAAAACAAAGAATGGCAACGTTTTAAAAATATATAAAAAACAAAATAGACGAGAAAAATCGACACGAACATTATTTACGCAGCTGTCATTTATGTATATCCTTGTGAAGTGTTAATATATTTGCTCTATATTCAGAATTTACAATGAAAATCTTAAATTCCTATTTTTATCTTAATTTTTTCGTAATTGTAAGATTGATAACAATGGTATTATTAACTCGCCTTCAAAATGTAAAGGTGTATATATCGTCATTAGTTTTTTTTCGTAAATCTATGACTAATCAATAATCAAAACTAATCTATTCGAACGAGATGATAGAAATAGGTAGTGAATTTTTTGTACCTTATCTTTGACACTGACTTACTTGCAAAGTCCAAATCTAGTTCACTGTCAAATTTTGTGCGACAATGATCCAGTTACGAGTCACCCACCATGGATCGTTTTAGTCCTAAACAATTGTGACTCGCTCCGCAAGAGTTGAGCATTACTACCGAACACGAATATTACCATACTATATTAGATTCCAATAGCTTCATGCAGATTGAACAACTCGCAGACAAAGATTTCTTGTTCAAAATGTTTCAAGATAACTCTACGTACTAGAGATCTGTATGCTCCATCTTTGGATCGGATATGGTAGCAGACGGAGCCATAATTTGTGAAAAATAAACCACTTTATAAGACGCCACACAGTATAGCCATGGGCATTAGAATTTTTCCGTAATTTCATGCTTGTTTAAGTTAACTATTAGTGTCTTAATAGTATCTTAAAGTAACATAATTTAGAAAGCTTAATCCGTCTCGTAATACACTTAAATAGCCTCCAGTAACCAAAAAATGTCCCGTATTTATTTAGTTCTCACAATTACAACTTACATTTAATAATTTAAAATTGAATTAACATGTCGGCAATTTTTTTTAATGTGTTGTTATGACAATAAATGCACATTTCGAAACAATTATTATTGTCATGGAAATAAACAAACAATTTGAAATATCTTTTTATAAATCATTTAATTCAAGAAGAATTCGGTTAAGAATAATTTAAAAAGTAAAACAAATACTTTCTATAAAGCCCCCTCCATCAATTTAGTACTTCGAAAAGTATTGTAAGAATATTATATTTCTTTGTTAAATAGATAAATCTTACATTACTGATCTTTTATCAACTATTATGCATATAAAATCAAAATTATTATATAAGTAAGTTTATTTCATATTTAAATCAGATTATGCGAAGTTAAATTCGAATAAGTAAATCATATACATTTGATACCTAAAGTCTCATAATTTAATATTTAAAAAATCTTCACAAATGTATAATCTTGTTTTTTTTTATATTTAATTATTTCGTTTATACATAGATAGATCACGGTTTATGGACAGTGCTACACTTGCCAAACAAACCAAAAGGCTTTGTGACGTCACGATAACTGTTAGACCATCAATAGTGTAAATAATAAAAAAACAAAATAATGAAAAAAAATCGATATCATCGCCAAGGTTCCCGAATAAAAAAATATTTTTGATGGCCGCGCGGAGCCGATCTTTTTTCCGTATTGTTTTGTTTTATTGTCAAAAACCAGGAAAATACTCACCTAAAGTAAGTACCGGGCCGTTGCAATGACATTGGTGAAAATTGAAAACGATTTGTTAGACTACGCGTTAATTGAATGATAAAAATGGCAAGTCAGAACATTTTTTAGTTAATTCTAAAGTCGTACCGCGGCCATGGAATAAACATATTTTCATAGACGTTATGTGCAAGTACCGCGAATATATTTGTTTATTTTAAATACTTATCTAGGCTGTATAAATTCAAACTGCCACGGGTTAGTATGCGCGTTTCTTAACCAAAGGTTGCCGGTCCGAATCCCGTAACTGTATGCATATATAGTATTAAATAAATTGCATCTTACCAATTTAATTAGAAATTACTCAATATAACTTTTTTATACTTGGATAAGTAATATCACAAACAGAATTCCGTAGAATTGCAAAAAAGTTTGTTTATAGCTATTTCGGATTGAATTTTCACTGCAAACAATATAAATACATTCCAGCACCTTCAATATATTTTTTATCCATGTCCGCTCCGAAAGTGTAGTTTATAGATATCCGTAATGTGAAGACATGTCTTGAAAAATTATTTTTCACGAGAATCTCACGTCAGACATTTGCTTAACCCAATGGACATCCAGTCCTGCATTTTCGGATTTTTTAAAATCTGTCAGATGTCGAAATCGAACCCGCATTCCCCGGATTGTTAGGCGCGCACATTCTACGCTACCGGGGAGACTATTCTTTTCTATATTTTCTATTATTCATACAATATTTTATTTTGTATTTAATCTTGTGTAAATTTTATATCCCTTTATATTGTATATATAATTAAACCAAGCGGCAATTTAAAGAAATAGTCATAATATATACTGTCAATTAAATAGATACAAAGTATTTCCATACCACTGATTCACCATTTTTTTGTAATGATCTCCTCAGCTCCCGTACTTTAAAAAAACGTTCAATTTTCCTTAGGTTAGGTTGGGTTAGATTCATAAGCATATATGGTTCATTGTATTGTTCTTTTATTTAGTGAATAAATAATGATTCTCGTATCAGGAAAGTGCCAAAAAAAACTATTAGAATGTTACAAAATTATGAATCATCAACGGAGAGACTGCTGGATCAGGCCGTTTGAAACACGATATAAATTAATATTTGTTGCCTGCAAAACAATATATTAAATTAGCTGATATGCAGTCTGCCCGCACAATGAGTTAGATACATATTCATTGTAATAATAATGTAGGCCTTGCGAAAATTACGATCTACACCGGTTGGCCTCCAAACAGGCAATTTCGGCATTCTCGGCGACGACTCTGCGTGGCGAAATTTTGCATGGAAAACCCTCTCGTCTCAAATCTAATATACAGTGTACTCTCGATTATCCGTGCCAGTGCTGGGGGGAGTGTCCCGGATAATCGAAAACACGGATAATCCAAACTATGGTAAAAATATGAAATATGGATAATTTATCATAAGCGAAGACACACTGTTTGTCGTCAGTCGTGGCCTATTATGATCTTGCCAATCCGAATTGCTATACATTAAAAATTTCCTTTCAAGTATTAGGTTTTCTTATTTTATTCAGCTCTCACGCCGCCTAAATTTTTACTTCCTTCAGAATTCATGATTTATCCTTTTTTTAAGTCTCGCGTCACCCAAAAAAAATTACTTCCTTCCTTTAAATATAGTTTTTTTGAATCGTAAAAATTTTGCTGTGTTTATTGTAGGCTTTTTCTAGGAAACATCTTATTAGCTTGGGCTATTTCTAATACAACATGAAAATAACCTTTTTAATAATGCCCCTCCGAATTTTGAGCGTATGAATTTCATCAACATAAAATTTTCTCTCGAGTATTTGTATTTTCACGATAATTCGTCTTACATTTTTTGTCGAGGTACACACGTCTACCGTCTCGTCATTTTTTATGCAAGACTCGAACTCGTCAACTTCCGATCTAAAACCCGTATCCATTCGGCCACCAAATCTCACACTTTTATTGTCAGTGTTTTTTTCTTTAAATAATAAACAAAAAATACGTAAGGACACTTTGTGTCGATTTCTGAAATCGAATTTGTTTACTGTTATTCCTTGATTGGAAGGTCAGCCATAATCAAAAAATAACAACACGTTTTTATTAATACTTCCACGTACATATTTTAATTTATTGTACCTTAAATTAGGTATTTCATGATAAATCCGCCATTTTGGCGAGTGAGTGTTGTTGATCAGTCCCTGATACATTTGTTTTTTTCTTCATATTATTTACGTATAATTATAATATAATATGTTTACTTATATGATAATCTGTAAATATACGATTAAAAGTTGTTGATGGGATTACATCCATACTTGGACAACTTATATTAATACATACATCTAAAATGAACACATATTTTCTAAAATCATACAATTACATTTTTATCATGTAGTGATCTTATGGAATAATATAAGAAATATAAAAATTAATTATCTTCTTGAAAATTTTGTAACAGTATCTACAATATAAGTTTTTTTTAACCAAGCAAAAACAATCGCATTAATTAACGAAATTATTTTCGATATTCAATAATTTGACCCAAGTAAAAGTGGGTCCAAGCAAACTTCACCATAAAATCTCTTAATTAATTAAACTAGAATGTACTTGGTATAACTCCATTACTCAATAGTTAAATACTTATATTTACAAACATTTTCAAAGTTTACTCTGGGGGTTGCATCCCCGGCATCTTTTGAGCCATGGCGCATGTCGATGCGATGCATACATTAATATATAACAACGAAAAATGATAATCCATAGACCGAAACTAAAATTGATTGCGAATTAGTAAAATTAGCAACGCCTTGCTATGGCGCCATCTCTTTCATTGTGAGAGATTTAAATATACAAGGGCAGTCGATACAAAGTAATAAAATTATAATATCAAAATTAACATAATATTTTGCGTATCTGTATGTGTAAATTTAAAACGAGAAACTCTACTGTTTATAATGGTACTCGTATACCTATAGCCCACCTGCAGTCCGGGATCTGTCACCCCAAGACAATGATTAGGATTAAGGCAGGCCACATATTATACAGTCCAAGTAAACAGTTGTGTACTGTCAGTCTAATCGATAGGCTCATGCTAGATGTTATGCTGGCCTCGTATGCTGCCTCAACCCTAATCATCGCCTTAAGTTGACAGTACAATAAATAATCTATCAAAAGAAATACTGAATCGCTACTCCATTTTATAATATGTAAGCTTGTGAAAGTATTAAGTGAATAACTTGTAATCTGCTTCAACCATCCTGTTTGCGACACAGTATGAATGATATTTGTATAGTCTTGCAAATAATTTGCGGTATGTTTATACTGAAAATATTTCTGCGTTACGAAAAAGATCGTCCAGTGTCTTTGCTTTGAAACCTTAAGAGCTGTATTAATTATCGACATCATAAATCTCCTCGGTGTACAATTGCCAGCACCTTAATTTCTGCCGTCTTCTTCGACTTGATTGATTTCGACGATTACTTCAACAGGTATGCCTTGTATGGCAGTCGCGAAATAGAGACAGAGAAAACAAACACTATTTTGTTATACGTCAGTCATTCAAAACCATCCTACGATGAAAGGTGACGAAGATCTCTAAAAATATTTGTTTGACCGTTGCGAATTAGTTATTTGAGCATATTATATTTAGGAATAGTGTGATTACGAAATTTAATAAACACTATAAATATCTTTTCTAAGAGATTTATTTTAAAAATATGCTGGGCAAATAAATAATGCAACGCGCAAATAAAAATTGTAAAAAAATCACAAAAAACACAGTATTGATGTCTTAATCTGCAAACCAGGCTGAAAATCTGATTTCGATGCCATTTGATTCAGCTTTGATTTTTCTATTGAAATATTATATATATCTACTGAACCCACAAAAAGCACAAAAAAAAATTAATCACCCGCACACACCAGCTAACTTCATGCAGTAACATACACATTCACCAAAGTTTTTTGTTGTTGTGAACATTTTATCTCACACAGATGGAGTTGGCTTGTTTGCAGATTGCCGACCGGCTATCGGATTATATTTTGAAAAAATAAGCTCAGCAAGTTTTTGCAGATAAAATAATTTATGTTTCATCTTTAAAACGCTATACGCCAAAATTACAGTTCAGTTGAATTGAACGTAATACGTTTCCGTTTTAAATACTAATATATGTATTTTATAAGACTTGAAAATAGTGATTTATTATCAAATAAGAAGTTCTTATTATGTAGATTTTTGTAGATATAAGACGCCAATTACTGAAACATTATTCATTGTCTTTTGTGTGGATTGACCACAATGATGTCCGGAATATGTCAGATGTCTAAAATACCCAGACAGGTACCCCAATCGCAGTCATAACTATATTTCATCCAATATTACCATCATCATTTTGCTCTTTGAGTTCTTAAATTTGGCCTTCAAGATTGAATGCACCATAACTTCTTGAAGGATAGACAGCTCAGTTCTTCACGGGGCCGTCAATGTAATATAGGATCGTCAACGTACTTATCAATTGTGCCCATTCCCTACGATAAAAATCCTACACTCTATTTATCTCAACTATTAAATATGTAAACAAATTGAAAATGTGCACAGTAATTTCATTAAAAAAAAAAACTATATTAAAAAAACGAATTCATTTCGAATTGTTGTCATTTTCTGCTTTTTTATTACGTTCACTCATCTAACAAGGTTCCGACCTTCTGGTCCAAGGTTCGCTACGAGCGAGCGAGACACACCTCTACGCCGATGAACATTTTGCATACACTCGTCTCGCTCTCCGCGATAACAATATTAATGCCAGCAGCTAAAAAATTGTACTAGGCTAAATTGGGCATCTCTCTCGAATTTTTTTCGTAGACATTTTCAAAACTAGATGCAGTGAGATAAAAAAATCGAATCAATGCCATTGGGGTGACGTCATTTTTCTCTCAGAACCAAACCCGGAAGATGGAATGAAGTATTCAAGGTTTTGCATAGAAACTGCGTTCATGAATACCCAATAAAATAAATTCTGCAGCTGAGGGGTTGAGTGCACTTAATGTTTACAAGAAATGATTTATGTTTTCTTAAGTTTGTCTTACTGTGGCGTCAGCTTAATAATCGTACTCTAGGATTTTTTATTCGAATCTCTTGATAGAACGTACGATATCGGCTTAGAAAACTTACATAAGCGTGGTGTCGTGTAAGGATAATAATAATATCGTATTAATATCCTAATCGGTTGAATCATTGAAATACATATTTTTTTCAATTTCTTGTTTAAAAAAAAAAAAAAGTATTTTCACGAAATCCATTTCCAATACGAACGACATACATGAAGGACAGATCTCGATATGCAATCCACATTTGATTGATTCGTATATGGGGAAATGGCGTTGATAAGAAACGATTTCTCCGTAAACATACCACTGAGCACTTCTCAGTATGGCTACCGCACACGTTTTATGAACGATATGGTGATCAAAATCGATTGATTGTGATAACGCATATATCCCACCCCATTTCTCAACACGGTTAATCCACCGTCCAGACACTGGCAAATCAAAAGTTGGTAAAACTGTCTGTTTCTATATTTGTTATATTAATTATAAAATAAGTACAACTAGCTAATCAACAAAGTATTTTTCATAATTTGTACATATATAAGCGTAGCAGGCGAAATTATTTTACGCAGCAACCATTGTTGCAAAATAATCACACACATAAATTTACATAGTTTTCAAATTAACATATCATAATTATTACATTTCAGAGGATACTTAAATATTGCACGTTTAAAATGAATTTTCAATTCTGCTGATGACTTAATAAATATTGTGCAAGGAAAAACGCTTTATCGATACCGTTAATCCGTTTGTTAGCTTTTTTTAATCTTTCACTTAGTGTTACGCATAAATATTATCATATTTATAGAATTACCAATTTATCACATAATAATTTATTTACAAATCTTATCGTACAAGTGGTACGATAAATAAATTCTCAAACGAAGGGCATCGCACACGGGATAAATTATTTCAGGGTTGGTGATTGTTAGATATTTTATATCATAGATAAATAAAGTATCTTTTAATTTGGTTTTGAACTTTTCGATTGTCATTTGTTGGAATGTCAAATTATTTTTCAAGTTTAGAAAAGACAAATTCATAAAAATCAAATTGAGTTTTTAAATTTTATTTTGTATAAATTAAAATGTTATACGTTTATTGAGAAAATGAAAAATTCCTACTATTTTACGTATTTACGTACCGATTTTCCGGGTCATACATTTCTTTAAATATTTCTAGAATATTCAATTGACCGGCTAATATAATACTACACATTTTTAAAATTTATCATAAAATTCTTACCCAATATCACTGCACGTGTTGACCATTTACGTATTCCGACCGTGCATTCAGAATACGAGCCACTTTTAATAAGAATATAACACCACTCGATCACTTAGCACTTCTAACAAGGGCTATCATAAATACACTACACAAGAAATACACGCACAATTTACACACGAAAATACGCTCCTTCCGCACTTTACGATTTTATTAACCGAAGAACGAAAACGATCGATGATTATAATTGTATTATTCCCATCACAGTTTATCCGGCGCCCAAATTATCTGACCCCGGTGAATCGAGTAAACTTGACCTGTTAATTGTATGCGAAATATGAGCATTCCATATTTGGTTGGAATTAAGTTTCCGAAGCCAACCCACAAGTCACGAACTAATCACGAATAAAGACGTATTTTAAAAACTTTTCTGATCCTTGGTAGATATCCAATATACCGACATAACACAAGTCACAAAAATAGTGTTAACTGTCAATTCTTCTTGTGATTTTTTTAACAGTTTAAATGAAACATTCCATATACTATTTAGTTCACGTTATTTAAACAAGTGAGAATACACATGTGTATAAAAATCTTAAATAAGACGTTGTGTTTTTGAATACAACTAAACTTTTCTTTGCTATGACTTCTTTCAACGTACCTCCATTCAAAAACGCCATCAAACTACAATATATAAAAATAATGCGACGAGATTTTATTTCGCAATTAATATTTCGTTTAGAGAAAGGTTACATACTATTTTAGCGTGTGAGTGCTTGTTGCAATTTCGACGCAATATGTCTTGTTGTGTCAAAGCATTAGAGAATTATTCGTGATTGGCCAGTACACACAACATAGCTCTAGGCTAGATACAAACGGCCATGATTTGCCATGGCCAAAGTCATAACAAGCGATATTGCGATGATGAAGCAACATACAGTATTATATGTAATAATTATATTATTTACTATAACAGTTAGATACGTAGCGTTATCAGTTCGCCTATGTATTTGTGTAATCAGCATGTGTTAGGTACTTTAATTTTGTAATTAAATTACGTGCTAAAACTTCAATTTTATGATAGATATCGCTCGAAATATATATTGCAAAATATGGAGTTATTAGCTACTATACTTTCACCCCTAGTCGCCGAGAGGTAAGCTAAACTAAGCTGATGAAAGTGAAGTCGAAGGCGGCGCCAAGTTTTAGGATAATTAAGTCAAACTTTAAATGAAGTGTTAAAAATTGGCGAAGAAATGGACGTATCCATGATTCATTGAAAATGACATTCTTTTGTGGAGGCTCAGGAGCCTCGTTGGTTTTTAGGTGTTGTGAAATTATAACCTGCTGGATATTTAAAAATTCAAAACTGGATGCCCAAACTATTGATCAATTAGTCGAGAGAAGACGCAGGATTTGCGTTTGCTACACAGATTCTAAAGCATCAAAGTGCATGCAATCTTTAACTACATCAATAATAGTAATCAGAGATTTGGTGCATGATTAAAAAGACGGAAATAGTATGAGGATCGTGCTAGTCTTGTAAAAACAATCGCACTCTGATCAAAGTTATAAAACGTAGTAAAAATAAAAAATCTAAAGTATTTATTGAATGTATGAAAAAAGGACTGTATCGTGCGCCAGGAAAAGCATAGTTTGGATTTTAAAAAAGAGGCCGCATCGGAAATGGCAAATCTTGGAACAAAGATTGCAATTGAGGATCACATCAGGTATTTTTTTCAAGTAGTCCAAAATGATAAAATGGAATCTGTATTGAATTAATACGATTAATGAACCAGACCGTCAAGGTAGATAAAGTTGACATTTACTGTTTATTGACAACTATTTGTTCTGTCGGACGAAAATAAATAAATAAATAATTGATGGAAAGTCATCAATCAGATGAGTAAATGTTTTGGAGTTGAAATGACAAACTATCGAGATTGGATTTTCCAAACTTGTCATCTTATGCAGCGCGCACAAACTCGTGGTTCACGTGCCAAGTGCGTCGTGAAACGGCGAGTCATTCGCATAAGTCATATTAATCGCAAATAAAATCGAATATATTTTGTTGTTGGAAGAAACATTTTTGTTTGATATAACGAAAAACTTTGACGCTTATTCTGTAATCACGGACTTAACTCCATGGACGGCAGTTTCAAAAATCAGCTTCAACCCGCTGTTGAGAAAGTCATACGAGTTCACCTTCTACCGAATAAGCAAATTTCCTTGAAATATCTAATATTTTTTAAAAGCTTATTTATTATATATTATTTATGACTTGTTGTAAAATGTCTTGCATATACAAAAGATGATCTTTAACAAACCGGAAGAAAATTAGATGGTCAGAGGACATAAATTAAAATGATTAAATTGTATAGGTCTAAAAGAAGCAGAGTATGATGTAAAATTTAAGTGGATGAATTTAATGGCAAACGGAGGACTGAGAAAAAGTTTCTTCAGGACAGTCCAGAGTCTAAACCGACGTAAGATTTCGTATCAAAGATGCCAATAATTATCATAAGAATAGTAGCAATTCACGTGCAGAATTAATTGATTTTTGAAAAACTAAATTGACGAATATTTTGCAATCCAATACACATGCTTACGTAATTGACTCCTTTGTCATGCTTTTCATACAAAATAAGACTGCATTAATGACGAATAATTTTAAATAGAATTATCATCATTTTTTTTTAATATAATATATCGCAATTTTACCATTCGCTTTGAAGAAAATGGAACTTATATTTCATTGTTATGACTTATATCTTGACGAACTATGTCCATTAAAGGCCTGAGTATTTGCATAGATTGGGCATACACATCCTGCACCCAAAATATACATGCTGCTTCTACGAGACACAAACACACGACCTTCCAAACGAGTCACTCATCAACTCGGCCACATATATGACATTAATTAATGTTAAACGACTTCATAATAGGTAAATGGTTTTTGATGTATCTTCTAATTATTTTCATTGCTAAGTCGAATCATTCGATAAAATCTTTTACTTTTACAAATAACCGAAAATAAGTCCGATTTGCAGTACTCGGTAATTCGATATTTGGGTTTTCACTGTGTTGTCATATGGCAAAATGATACTTATATCTGAACGTCAATGTGGTACATTATAGTGATATATGTCGCCATTGTCGACGTAAGTTTTTTATTGCCCTTAAATATAACCACCTTGAAGTATTATTGATTGTCGGTCATATTGAAATAAGGTTAGGTATTGCGGATCGCGAACATTTGTTCGGCAAACATGGCGCGAACGTACTCAGCGTTGATTTATACTAGTAATAAAATAATTTTAGTACACATTCGTAGTGTAGGTGAAACACTTGTATCGCAAATCCTCTCATCTCGGCAGAACTATTGTTATCGATCAATTACCAGCAATTTCCAACATAATCGATGTATTTTTATCGTAATCACCTGGCCCAAACACTATGGAAAGTGGCCGATCATATGTGCAAACCCTGAAAATTCGTTGGACTTTCATAAGAGGGAACGCGAGGAAAAAATATTTGCCCATCTCGTATCCAATTTTATTTTTCTCCTTCTGATTATCTGTTCTTTACGAATCTTATCTATCGGTTGCGAAACGTGGCACACAACAAAGGCCCAAAGCAACCGTATCCTAAATTTTGAGAGCAGATGCCTGCGGCGGATCCTGGGGAGTCATTGGTATGACTTCGTTCTAAACGAGAGTATAAGATCACGGATCATGCAGCCACTAATCACTGACAAAGTGAAGCTGCGATGCTGGACCTGGGAGGGCGTAAGAATACTGGCGGACGACAGAGATTATTGGAGGCGGCATGTGGTATCCATATGCTCCACTCAGGGAGCGGATATTTCTACTGACAAAACATTGGCGCTAAAATTAAGGAGGAATGATAGAAAAACACATTTGAAATTGTCATTTATGTATGTCCTTCGTAGGCTAACAGCTACACAATAATTTAAAAAGATCACAGTGAGTGTTGCTATTGAATGATTGTCTTCTCAAGAAGATGATGGATGACCCTATATTATGAAATAATCAATCTATTGCCTGCATTTTAGTGGATATGTGGATGAATATATTTGTACATCTATGTATAAAAAATATATAAACATCTGTTTTTTATTATAGAATCTATTTGTTTGTCAATATTTATATGAAAAACAGCTTAGAACAGATATTTAGATACAAAACTTTACCACTAAGAACCTAAAATATTATATTATATAAAGTTCAAAAGGGGGTTTAATATCTGTGTTGACAACATTGTGTCAACATCTCTTCTGTGTGCAATAGTCTCCTTTCAGGGTAATGCTTTTCTTTCATAATACCCATTTTATTGGTGGCCCATGTTTTTGAAAATGCGGCACTTTTGTCATGCAATAAATAGTAAGAAAGCAATAAAAAATATCTTAGACCCCTTTCTCTTTTCATAAATAACCCTATTTGCGAAAATATTTTTACTTTCGGATAACTTAACAATCACAGTAAATAATAAAAGGGTGCTTTGAAAGGAAGCCGTCTAGATAGACGCAAGGCCCAATTCTCTGCAGATGCAATAAAAATAATTTAAAGAAGTGAATATAACGTATTCCCATATCATATCATCTACTTCTACTTTTACTCTATGTGACAATATTCGTCAGCAGATCGACGGGCGTATTATATAATATAATAATATGAATAAATATA
>JAGVSQ010000402.1:7470-27443 GCA_022683975.1 Rhyacophila evoluta
ATAAAAAATGATGGTGGATTCGTTTCCTTGTATAAAAATCAATGAATATCAAAGAGTTAAATTCATTATTGCTTATTTAATTTTATTGAAAAATACAAAAATACAAATATCAGACAATAGACGAACCCGGTTACGTACATTTGGTACGAAATCACTCCCATCACTTGGGATATCGAAAGTCTGTGTGGTAGCCAAGTAAAGACTTATTTTGACACATTTTTCATGAACATCAATATATTGTCAGATAATCGGGTATCGAATCGATCATTTATATTTATAATACTGCATATTTAATAAAAACCGAAAGGTTCGAACCCTCTATCTGACTGCGGAAGGTACGCGATAACCTCTAGCCCACGTGACTTGTTGCATTCATTTTTTATAGTTTTAGTTTCGATACTATTATATAATATGGAATATGCAATACAATGTTTCCTTATAATATGAAGCATGTGAAACTTCAGGACGCGAAGACTTGTCTGAACAGCTTGTTGTGAATGAAAATTAACATTTAGGCAATCACTGAACTGATTGGGAATTATATTCTGCATCTATAATTTAAAATTTCAAAAAAATGCAATTTTTATTTATTTTATTAAGTATGTTCCGTACTTTAAAATGCATTAAAATTATCACAGTTGAGTAAGTACAGAAGGCATACGCGAAACTTTAAAAAAATCGCAAAAAGACTTTGTTTTTATGTAAAAAAAAAAACGCAATCGCCTCCCTCGCATCCGAGGAGAGCTGGCTCGCTGAACAAAATATCCACTCAGCGAACCACTTGTATAATATTTTTCCCGCCTTGAAATTTTCATAAGTTGTTCATGCCAAGGGTTGCAAGTTGCAATGCTGGATGTGCCACCCTCATCCCCTATAGCGTATTTTCACGCACACTTTGCTTATAATTTATTTTGCCAACCTAGGTGGGTGAACCATCGCCGTGAAATTTGAATTAATTTTCGTAGTTCAACTGCACAGAAGATCGCTAAAGAGATTTATTTCGTGGTTGAATAAACTGTCAATAATCTACATATAAGTTTAAAAGACATTTAATGCGTTGTTAGATAGGTTATAGCACTTTTTAAAATTTCGAGACGAAATTTATGTATGTGTATTTATTCATTGAATTCATGTCTTGAGCCAATGCTGTGGGTTTTTTTGATCTCTACATAGTAAGTTTATTGGTAATGTTAAATTATTGATTATTATCGTCCAATAAAAATATTTATAAAATACCTCTTTTTATACTTGTTATAAAAGTTCATAAGATAATATGAAACTTGCATACTTTATTTTAGTTGATGGAAAAATTGGTCCTAGTCACGCACCTCCACTACACACTATCATTTATTAGATGACGGTATATGTAAGCTTTATCTTCAGTCATGACATGTAATGAGAAAATGCATTTTCATAAGAAATATTGAAAGTAATATTATTTATTACATTTAAGTTTATATTTACTAACAATACGATTAAGTTGATATATAATCTATTGAAAATAACAAATAATTACTTTCAACCAATTTTCTTAATATTTACTGTAGTATAGGCTGAAAGCGGGCCGATATCTTAAAACTGTGAAATGTTATCTTTGCTTAGTGAGAATATTCGATGAATATATATTGAATTAATTTTTGTTAAAAATGTGCGTGGAGCATGATATTCACAGATCGTAACCCTATTTGAGTATTCGCTTAATTGGAAAAGTATGGGTAGGGTGGTGCATTTCCAAATTGCTTCCTCGCCATTTTCTATAAGAGTTTTTTTATGGAAAATGCAGCCCCCTTTTTTCATTTGCGGTTACGCCACATGATATGAGAAACATAAAAACCAAAAGTGCACAATAGATCATTGTTTTTTTTTTGGGAAAATAACAATAGAGTTTATATTTTTACGAATCGTAAAAAAATAATACGATTTTTACAACAGATACTGTTAAATTGTATTTCTATATATCTGACTATCTTACGATGCAAGATTATTAAATATATATAGTTTGTTCTTATACCTATTTAAATATCCAGTTTTTATAACACAGCGGCGAAATCTGTATAAAATCTAATTAATATTAGGCAGCGTTTTGAAGATTGCAATGTTTACCAAAAATAGGGACAGGAAATTTAAATCATATAATTGTACGTAATTGTACTACAAGGTTTTTTCTTTAACCGCATTGATTTCTAATATAGTCACACAGGAAGATGAATCTCTTTTACCCGCCAATCGTTTTTCATCCTAACGGTTATTCTATATGTCTGTAAACTCTTCTGAACAGATCCTATAGTTAATATCCGTTGGTCTTCTAGGACGACGGAGCTTCGATGATCGCGAAGAAAGACAAGAATTAAAGCTCTTTCTAGACATATTTGCAGCACGTCTCCCTACCAACTTTACATCTTTATATTTAATATTATTAATAATCTTTATATTTAATTTTTTATGTCTTCCTATCAACTGAATATCTCGCACGTCTGTAATTTTAAACGTCACAAAATAGTAACTTAAGTTTTTTCGGAAAAATCCATAATGTAATAAATAGTTCAATCTAGGAAAAAATGATGTTACATAATAGATAAAGAACGACAGCTTATAAATGTGCTCAATCCATTTAATTCGGCTATTCAGACTGTATTTAAGTATACACTAAAAGCCGTGGTTCGACACAGCCCACCTAATTTCTTAATGTAAAAATACTTAAGAACATGTCAATATAAAATTAAATTCTGATAGAAACACAGGTGGGCAATGTGACCTATATTACAACTTGCCCGAATTTAAGTGAAAAGTGAAAAAAATGTCCAAAGCTCTACTTAGAGCGGAAGCTATAAATAAGGAAAATGAAATTCTGTCTAAAATTGATTGATCAGGAGTTTCAATAACGTAATTTTTGAATTTTCGCAACGTCTGGCGAATATTGCTTCTCATTTGTCAAAAGTTTAGTAAATTATTTTAGACACTACTCTCAACTCACTTACTCCATTTTAAAATATCTATAAAGTATAATACATCTGAGAATATCGGTTGTCTATTTCTAAAACTGCTCAAGTCAAATATTTTAAATGTTTAGTTTAGGTAATTGTTTATTTCGTACAATAATAATGATACATCATTAATAACTGATTATATTATAAAATTTATACACAGACGTGCTTAAGACGGAGCGTTATGCATGTTTTTCTATTATTATAAAATATTAATAAAGAAGAAACATTTTAATGTATTTTAGTCTAAATGGCCAACATAAATATCAATTAATTGTTAAAATTTGCAAGCAATTCTCATAAAAACTCTGTCAAAATAAGTCTTCACTTTATCAAGATTGGTATGCCTAAAATTCTAAGCGAACATGGTAAAAAAAATTTGTAATATAAAAATTTGTATTTTCAAAAATTATTTTCAATATAATTTTACGAGAATTGGCTGTCAGCCAGTTAGTCTGCCAATCCCTACATTTTCGTGTTTGAAAAATGCAGCAAATGTGGAAATCTAACCCGCAATTACTTACTACAAAACGCGTACGCTAACCTCAAACCACCGGTAAGACTTACATACTCTCTTTCTTAATGCTTCCAAAATATTTTGGTAAGTATTCATACTGTAAAAATTTTAACGTGACTGTTACAATAATACAACTGTGAAACTCTCGGGACGTGTTGATTCTAATGTAATGTGGTGTATTTGAAATGGAGTGTTATGCAACCGTATGAACTGTTTGTATAGAGATTTCCCTAGGTGCACTGCAGTCTTTTCAGTTACGTAAACGCTACCGTAATCTCGATACGATGAGCATCACAAATCCGCAAAATATACACTGTATTTTCCAAGTAAAACAATTTGGAGACAGATTGTTCGTTTTATACTTCGATGTAACTTACAGGTACATACAACAGAACATCACGTGTCTGTCACAAAAACTCCTCCCAAACGATGAATAGTGACAACATGATATTTGCACAAATCATTCTAGCTGGCATTTCTAGGTCAACTGTGTTATATTCAACATGCAACTTTTTTACCATGTCCGCTCCCAAATTCTAGCATATTATGGATATACACGGTGTGAAGACTTCTACTCCAGGATGGGGTATATTATATATTGTAGATCTCCGTAATATACGCATTATAAAGTTTGTTTATTGACCAATCGGTATAAAGTATTTTTTGATTCGACTTTTAACATTATTATCAACGATGGAATATATTATGTATATAATATATAATTATGTTACATGAGTTATTACACGGTGATATTTTCGTTTAACTTCCAACATGGGCGAAGGATCCCTCAATTGTCCATTGTCGTCGATACCTAGCAAGATGTGCTAAATTTCGTATTTATCTAACTAGCGAAATAAATTTGTAATCAAATTATGAATAAAAATTAATCGCTGATATACAGGATTTGATTTAAAGTGAGCTTTGATCTATTCATCGCTAAGCCGGGTAATAAACCTAGCTAATATAATTGTATTCTGTTGTATTTATTAGACTACGATTCATGCAAAATAGATCAATATGAGATATCATACACAGCAGAAATATGCTTCACTTAAGAAAACTCTCTTTTCAAGAAGCACTTATCATAACTTATTTATTATGCAAGAAAACGTTTTATTTTTAATTAAAATGTAAGACAATTTTCCCCCCTGCCAGTATCTATAATACTTGCTAGCTGAATATACATAAAATTCATATTATTAAAGACAGATAATTTGACATAAAGAAATGGTTCAAAGTAAAAATATTAAAGTGTATGATACTCATTCCATTATCTACATCTATACAGCAAACTATGTATAGATAGAGTATGGAGATGTCAAAATACAATACATGTCTACAATATTGATTTATAAATCGTCGCGATATGGGAGTGTGCCAATTTCAGATAATTTTATTATGTTTTATCATTGTTTGCCTGTTCTCGAACAATGCAAGCTTTGGTAAAATAAATGTTAAATTTATTTAGGCCGATACATTCAATGCTGAGTTTGTTATTTCACTTTTTCGCAATTTAATTGTTACGCCTGACATATTCCTGATATTGTAATTTTGAACGAACGATACACGATATAAGTAAATACAGATTTTTTAATAAAATGAATAACAATTATCGCCTATCATACATATTATATTATAGTTTTGTAGACAACGGAGCTACACATAAAACTCGTGAGCCATATGCTTGAATTGTGAAGACTATTATGTTAGATAAAAGATAACTATAATGGTTAATGTGAAAATACATATGCACTAACATGATTGTAGATAATAATATAATGTAAGTAATCTCCATAAGGGACTATGATAATTTAATGGTAACACATGATCAATTAAGGTATTGATTTTTTTTGTTGTTGTTCATTTATTGTTTTCTTAATAAAGGATTGTATGCCCAACATTTTCAGTGATTGGCTGACTTCACATTGTTGTTTAAAAATAATTTTCAAGAGTTTTCATGTTGTGAAGATCTATGTATACTCCATAATTGGAGTGGATTTGATAAAAAATGGGGCTTATCGAATTATTTCCATATAGCTTTGGCTGAAAATTGTAATGAATGTTGTACAGATAGGAATCAATCGATAATATAAATTTGTTAAAAGTACCACAGCAAAGGCTTATACACCATTAGATTATCTTCAACTGCGTTGGAGAGAATGAACAATATCCCTGTAATGAGCTTTGTGTCGATTTAAAATCACAAGTCTGTCAATAACTATTATGGATCGGATATTTCAGAATGTGATATTTGACATTACATATAAATCTATTAAATAACAGATTCAAGCTGCTTTTCTAAGAAATCTAAAATAATGATTTTATACATACCAAACAAAACTTCTTTTTTGTGAATTTTTCTTTTATGAATTTTAGCATTATGAAATATTTTGGTTAAAATTTCTAAGTAGACAATGTAACAGTATGAATTACGGAGATGGACGAGTTAGTGTTACACCTAAAATCAAGATGAATAAAAACTGCCTCAGTTTGCAAAATATTTAAGTTAACTGCATTAGAGGAAATATGAAAGCCAAATATTATGGCATTGTCTCTTCGACGGTAAAAACCGCAATATAATCGAAGGACAAATTAATAAAAGAACGCGTAATATGACCCCAGTAAAAGTGAATTCGAGACACTTTAAGCGGTAGGTCGATAAAGCAATCTTTTTGTGGCTACAGAATCTACGATCAAATTAATAGACTGAATGGGCTAATGTCCTGGTGTAATATGCTATGGATTTTGCAATATTCGATGTATATATTCTCAAATGCCACGAACTCTGCTATGAAAACGTTTGATCTGTAGAAGTTTTGAATAGATAGTATGTAAACTAAAAATAATTTCAACTAAACTCTTCCTACCCAGCCACGTCTCCACATAAGTTATGTGTTGTTTACCATGATATACCAATCGTGAGATGTTTCTCATAGTGCCAGAAGTATCCTAGAATTAGTATATGTGATTACTGTTCTAAAAAACTGAGCCAAGTTAGTATGAGGCCTAGTTGAGAACAACTCATCACTCGCTGTAGGATTTTGCAATTTTTTAAAAATCTAGAAAATTTGTAGAAACCAATTCGCAATGGCTGACTGGTTCGACAGATGGTCTAACTGACTTGAGAAGTTCTTCCTTTTTATCCGAGTTATAAGGTGACTCTCATAATTTTAACTGAGTTTTGAGTCTGAATAATAATGAAAGTTTTATCTGTATGAACATCTCTTTAAATATTCCCTCGTTTGTGTAACATTTGCACACACGCATTGTGAAAAATTCATTACTCTTTCCTCGCGATGATATCATATGACATAATAAACATGTGTTTTTTCATGAACTCGTGAATTGACGATGCGTTTTGTGAATAAAAAAAACTGTGTGTTCTAGTAAAATTAATTATTCATTCATATAGACGTAATTGAAAACATCATGATTTATTTAAACTGACTGCGTCCGCGTGAATACAAATGAACGAAAATAAAGCTGTGGAAACTATACAATTTATAAGCGAAATGTTTTTTGTGTAGAATTATCGCCCTTTCTATTGTAATGTCAAAAAAATGTTACTTAAATATTCTAAAAAAAATTTGATAATTAGGTGATCTGATCATTAATTCATACGTTATTTATTCATATATTCCAGCAATAAATGTTCAAGTTTTTACTTTTATTTTTATTTAAATTTTGTATGATATTAACCGCAAAAACATTATTTGACAATACACAATATAATTTAATGTTATGTGACATGTGTCCTATACGTAACACACCAACAATTTAATACTGAATTTATTGACAGTGACATTGATATGGAGCTATGTCCAACAATCCAATTAATTAAAATAGTGTTTATTGAGCATACATATTCCAGCAACCTTCAATTCTATGCTAAATGTCTGGGACTTCAAGCTGTACAAAGTAAAAACCAAATGCCGCCTGTTCAATGAATACATTCTGTCAGTGCTGCTCTACGGTTGTGAAACGTGGCACCCAACAAAGGCCCTAAACAACCGTATTCTAAGCTTTGAGAACAGATGCCTGCGGCGGATTCTGGGCATACGGTAGTATGATTTTGTTCGAAATGAGAAGATAAGAGAACGGACCATGCAGCCACTTATCACTGACACAGTGAAGCTGAACCTAGATCGGCCACATATTGCGGATGTCTCAAGAAAGTCTGAACCTGACCTGCCTATTCTTTAAGCCCACTGGTCGTTGGCGTCCCGGAAGACCGCTAAATACTATATATATAATGTATAAGGCGGAAGACGCAAGAATACTGGCGGGTGACGGAATTATTGGAGGTGGCACGTGGTGTCCATATGCTCCACTTTTTCCGGTAAAACTATTTTAAAAGAACATGGATTTTAGCATTTTGAGTATTTGGACTATTTGGAGTGATTGATAAAAGAGTATTTTACGTTTGAATTTAAGGAAAACACTGAAGTTAATTATATAAATGTTTAATTCATATTTTTAAATGTACGTTAATTGAATAGAAAGCTAAAAATTGTAAGAGTAAATTTAAATAGCCATACACTTTTTAGAATGAGTTTAATGCATTTTTACTTCGAAACTCAATGAAAGGCATACGAGAGGTCGCTTGCAGGGGTCAAAACACTTTAATTCCGTCTAATTGGATTACTTGCTTTCAGCATGTACACGACTTATTTTTTTATCGTTTTAAAATTACGAACCGTGAACCAACGAGCGATTCTTTTGTGTTTTTATTTTTATTTTTAAGTGATTTCGAGGGAAGATTGCTGTTTACTATTCAAGACTGCATATTGGAGGGTGGTAAACGATGGATAACGGAAAAAAATAAGACACAGTTCAATAATCATATTTCAAATTCAAATTATTTTTGGCATGATGATTAAGTCGAGTGATTTTTTTCATTATTGTTATTTCGTAAAATGGTTAAATCATTTTATTTTTTGAATTGTATTAAAATAAAGCAGAGGGAAAGATGAACTACGCTTGTGAATATTTTGCCAATGGGACTAATTCCTGAAGCCCCCTAAATTGCTTAAAGGACCTAGATGTTTTGAATATAATATGTATTTAGATGCGTGCTATAAATAAAAGAAAAATCTGTCGAAAAAAATTGTCTCATTGTGGAGATGCGATTATGTATAAAACAGACATAGTGTAGCTGTATATTATATAATTATTTTTTATCAATACCTATTTTGATGGTTTTTCGTTTATAAGAACATAATTTATAATAGCGTCGATTTTTTTTACATGTATACATATTCTTCTTTACATAAATACATTCTTATCCCTGAGTAATGAGTGCGTGCATTTTGACGCCGGAGGTTGAAGGGTCGAATCGCACAGCTTCCAAAGATTTTTTTTGATGTCAGACGTACAGGACTGGATACCCAATTGGTTAAAAGTTGAATGACAACCGATTATTCTCAAAGTACTATCAAGACAAGTCTTCAGATTGTGAAATCCAAATACTTCACTTTCGGAGCAGATATAGTAATAAAATACAATTGTCACACTTACTATAATAATTCATAAGTTAAAGAAATGTTTAATAACGAAGAAATCTACTTCTAGTAGAATGGATCATCTCTGCAATACCATTTTTATATAAGGGTATATTTCGATGCAAGTCATCTGAACAAATGAAATAGGCGTGTAGGTAGTATGACATTCCCCACACGTTACTCGGATCTCACATTAATCGACTTTTTATTGGAATATTAGAAAAATAATGTAACTCCACAAAACAAGCGACAATCGTTGAAGGAAGAATTTGCAAGATAATGATTCGCAATCCCAAATGAAATTATTCGTAATATTCTCTAATTCATTGATTGGTTCGCGTTATCAGCCGTCCTTGGAAGATATTGATCATCAATTTGAACATTTAAAACGTGTAGGAATAATTATACTGTTTTATATTTATTTTTATTGTCTTCAATTTTGCTTGCTACATTTGTATCTAAGTTTATAAAAACTGTATTTATAGTCATTCAAATTGTGTGTACAATTTTAAGCCAACCTGAAAAATAGCAGTGATTTGTAAAATTTATTATGTGGATCGGTCTACATTATAAAATTAGCGAAAAAATATTTTGTTAAATTATTAAAATAAATTAGTCAAATAGTTGTGTTCGGTTCAATAACTCATTTCAGATTCATCGTTAAATTACCGTTTATCAGTGACGTTTGAGTATTTTGTTAGTTTCAAACTATTCTAATAAATTTGGTCTTACCCCATTATTGTAAAATGCAGACAATCAGGTTTGACATTCAAAGAAACCGTATTTTCATTCATAATGAAATGATTTAAAAACTGGGGAAAAAGTCATTTTTCTCTTCCTAAAATATCGTATACATTTTCAATGAAAATCAACGATAAATTTAAATTTTTCATAATTTACATTTTCAAATTATTTTATAGACACTAAGACTGAAGAAAAACTAGTGAAAACTTCTTGGATAATAATTTCCTGTTGAAAAATCTATCCCGTAAAAACAATAAATTACCTTAAAGTAAATAAAAGCACAGCAAATAAATATTATCTTACTTGTATAAAATACCATATCAGAATAGAGCGCGAAAATTGTTTTTTGCACATAGAGGATTCAAAAATAAAGTGGTTTGTTCTGTAATATAGGCATCACTAGTTGTTGCTCTGTAATACTGTAGGGTAAGACATACAGTGATCGGCCACTTAAGTTTATGATTTGCTTCGATACGTCAGAATAGGCTTGTTTATGCAGTTTTATTGGAAGGCATTTTGTTTTCGTCTTGAAAAATATGTATATTATTGAATATATCCTAATATTTTGTAACAATAAACAGTTATTAGCATTGAAAATTTTGTGGCCAATCATTGTACCGCTTTACTTACTGTGCATAATGCTTAATAAAAAATATTTTTCGTTTCTTCTTGGAAATGCGGACGTTAAAAATCAATTAGTAACCAGTGTTTACCTCTTGTATCTATCAGACTAAAAGCTTCCATGTTTCTATTACAGATTACACATAATGAAAGTTAATTAGTACTTGTATGGTTTTGTTAATGTTTTAAACTGCTCGTTGGAAAGATTAGGAATTTGCTTTTAGTTTTAATTCGATCAGTGTCACGGCTAATGGTTAATCTAATACCAGGATTACATGTTAAAATTATTATCACTTTGAATAAATTTCTTGTAAGGTTATTAAATTTCATATTTTCGTGGCTTTGATGCATATCGATTATTGTTACATGGAAAACACGAGTTATTTTTGTGTTAAAAAGAAATTCGAATACAATTTAAAAATAATGGACAAATCCAAAATTTGATAAAACTCTCCGTGGAGAAAAAATAAGAAAGCTTATAAGTGTTCCAGATCATTTAAGACCTTCCGGGTTGTTACAGATATTTTTCATATAGCGAGTATACACGTGAACACGTTTATTTTTCTAAGAATATAATAATAACTCTAATATTTTTTTTTCAGGTTTGTACCCATATAATCTGACTTGAAAATGAGTGTGCGGCTACAGTAAGTAATGTATGTTTTTTGATGAATCACTATTTTTAAGCGGAGCTCTATTCGCTCAATCGTAAACTATTGTTTACTTTTATCTGTATGTCAATAAACTGCTGTGAAGACTGTGTCAACCTGGCTGAACTATTATTGAGTGAATAAAAAAGTTAAGGGATTTGTTTCTGAACTTTCGCTTAAGAAAATACGTGAGTAATATTTTTTGTGCTAAGTAAAAAAATACGCAAGCGAAATTAACTCGTTCACCACCGAAGGTTTTTCTCTGCAATCGCGCATATGCTGAATTTTTAACGATAATTGTAAAACAACTAATAAAGCGAAAATTCTAATGCTAATCTAAATGGACATTTATGTAATTTATCTATCGATCAAACTAAAGCGACATATTATTATGAAATATTGAATATTAGCTTTAATACTCATCTTTGCATTGGATGGATTACAAAATTATTTTTTATTCAAATTAAATCCATTCATCCTGTTCTTACTTTTTCTTAGTTTTTATTGATCGTCAGTGACAATTTTAAAAGTTGAAAGTGAAACAGTCAATTTAGAAATAGCAGCCAAAGTGACATGTGAAAATTTCATGTTACTGCTCATTACCGTTTAGAAGAATGTTTTGTGTCAGACAGATACATATTTTCTGTTTTATGGTATAAAATAACGTTAGTGTCCGTTGCTAACCCAGTTTATGTTTATATGTACGTACATAAGCTTTTAGGCTGCGAATAATTTAAAAAGAGGGATTTTCACATTATTCTATTACAACTTTTTCTAACACATCCGCTTTGAACGTGTAGTATATACATGGATCTCCACTCCTGTTCACTGACATGATATGTGTATAAACATCACATATAAAATTGTAATATTATGCTTGATATAGTTTTGGAGTTTTTTTACGCGTGGGTTTTTCAAACGTGGGATTAGTCCAGAGGGTATTCATTCATTAAACACATAAAAATGTAAGTGTATTAAATTTGCTGCTTGAATTTGAAACACGTGTCTTGAACGTATGGCTTTTGAAAATATTATAAACAAAGGTTTATTTTATTTCGCTGAACTAAACCGTTGCCACCTGTCGACGGTAGATTAAATTAACAATGAATGACTCACAGGTGAGTCAATTTTGAATGACACATGAGCATTTAATGTTGTAGTCACAACACAATGCAAGTCGTATTCGTTAATCATAATAGTATGAGTAATAATGAATAATTTGTAAGTTATTTGCTTTGATATAATATTTATATAAAATAAAATTACAATGTAACATAACGAATTATTATTATAATCTATGTTGCCATTATTTTTTTATTATCAGTGCACTATGAGTGTCAAATTAAAATAAACATTCATGTTAATGTAATTGAATAAATATTTCAAAGTAGCTGGGTATCCACATAATTATGTTGGCAAGTTTTAAGCAATGGCCACTTGGGATATATCTTCCAATCCACTATAAGATTCCATACATATTTTAAAGGCAATTAGGAAATAATATTATTCATAGATAAATAATTCGTTTATAATTTTCCAAAATTTGTTTTCTTTGAATATTTACATGCTGAAAGATATGAAAGCGTATCGGTCTCAATAAACGTCGTTAACAATGGGCCAAGCTGATGAAACAGCGGACCCCTAATGGACCCTTGAGCCCTATTAAAATATATAGCCGCAGGGCTTAAGAGGTATTGGAAATCCTTTGAACATCTTCGTTGGTCCCGGCTCCCGAAATAGGCAGAAAATTTTCCTGGGGCCTAAGAAGGGGACTAAAGCAGGGTGTGTAAGCGTTTGAACCCTTTTTGCTAGGGTGTCTTACATCAGAGAGAAGAAGATTTTTGTGGGAGACATATTTAAGCCGTTGCTAATTTTCCACTATTTTCATACAAATTATTTCAGTCATGTCATAGAGTGCTCGGTGAATGACACTTGGCAATGTCATGTTAAGCTATCTAAAAGGGAAAGTGAATTGCAGCTTAATTAAATTGTACTAGGGTGACAATCTTCAAACGTCACTGCTTAATACATAGCAAACCAGAGCAACATGCAGATAGTCTTGGTTCGGTAGCTGAGTGGTAAATGCGTGCACTTCCGCCCAAGAGCGAGCTTAAATTCCGTAGGTCCACGAAGATTTTTAAAGTTTAAAGATACAGAACTAGATGCTTAATTTGGAAAACAATTTGTCGAGATGAGTTCACATTACAAAGATCTATACTCCGTTTATGGAGTGGCTATCTGCACACTGAAAATGTATAGGTACGTTTTGGAAAGAACACGTTATACTTTTTTTTAATTAAAAAAATAATACAAAATACTAGTATAATATACATATAAATACAGTACCAGACTAGCGTAAGACTTAATTACAATTAATTTTTAAATACTCAATTTCGATCAATCAAACGTGGTGACCTTTTGAATGCAAAACAGCGATATATCGTTAATTTAACATATACCTCCACAATCTAATACGTATCGGTTGTATACCGCATACTAATGAACGTGAAGGTTATTGAACGTGATACACTAATGCTTAAAATAATTATTTTCTTAGAATAGTGTCGTTTGCCAATTGCTGAATCCACTGGTCATCCAGGCCTGATTCTTTCATCAATTAAACGGTTAAAATTCTCGTGGTAAGATTCGAACTCGCAACTTCCGGCACCGAAGAGCGAGCGCTTATCTCTCGGCAGCCTCGAGGATAAAATAATATAAAGGTGGGGGACATCCAAATACAGATAGAATATAGGAATTTGTGAAAAAAAAAACTAAGTATCGAGTGACGCCTTCCAAAAACGGTGGTTAAAAAATCATTGTATCGTGATTAATTTATACGGTCATGGTGTTTAACTTGCATAATGCTAAGGTTTGTAATTTGTATATTTGCCGTCAGCCGCGCTTGTTATTTGGATTGGAGTAATTTTACATAATAACACACGAGTCATATGTAAATTACATCCTTCGTGGCTGTAGTGCAAAGAGCGATGTCCTGAATGCATTCATATGTATGTGGACACGAACATTGGTGATTAAATTGCTGGTCTAGCCGCACAATTGACAAAATGCATCTACGCCTTAATAGTTCCTTATTGAATAACACAGTGTGCTTACAGTCCATTCTAATCTTTAATACACTTTTTCATGTGTTGGTGATATAAGTGTGTGCACATATTCCATTTATGCATTATACGTCGCTATATATATTGTGTTTTAAAACTTATTTTGTATATTTTTAAAACATTTTTTCAATTGAGAATTATTTTGAACTATGTCACAAAAACCAGATAATGGAATACACTTGCCACTCCAAGTCTAAGAGAATTTGACTAAAAAACATCCATCTCTGAATACTCGATTTTTGCCGAAAAAGAAATGGAAATGCATCAAACATTATTGATATCATCGATAGACAGGTAATTGAATAAAACATTTATTCAAATATTGTACATTTGTAATTTAACATATATTTTTTAAAACTTATTTTGGGTGTATAATATTATAAAGCATTGATTTGTTGATGTATTTTTGTAATGAAGCTAAACATGTTTATACTTCTGTACTGTTATTAGTTACATCCATGTATAGCAAGTTGTTTTTATTTGTGGGCATATTCTTTCTAAAGATTCTACCACTAATACTCGGCTCGACATAAGAATAACCGTGAATTAATGATTGGAACGGACTGTACGTTTGTGCAAGATATAATAATATGTCTCCTCTGAGTAAGGACGATGATAAGTCCAGTGGTTACGTGAAGAAGAGAAGATAAAGTGTGGGATGGATTTTAGTACCGGGAGCGACACTAAGATTAAATTTCATATTTTTGTAGAGGAATTTACAAGTAAATTGTCATTGTGAAATCAGTGCAATTTACGGCTAAATATCTACATGTGTAATAAAATAAAACGTTAAATAGTTGCAGAACGGTAAATCCAATACATTAGAACAAATTGCAAAGAAATTAATTAGAATCAGTTGAAGGCTCATATGCTAAATTTTTAGTTCTTATACTATCGATGATTAATTAACGCTGGAAGTCTCATAAAAAATAAAAATATATTTAGTAAATGACGTGAAACCTGCTGAATTGAGAACCTCCTGAGACATCCGCAGTATGTGTTCTATAGCGTTGTGTGTTGGATGGAGTTTGCTAATGAAAATTGCTTGTTTTTTATAATTAGTATTCATAATATTAATATTAATAATAGAACAAAAAGCGCGTGATACGAACCCTTAACAAAATTTGAGGGATGAATTAGTGCTACAAGTATTGGGCGGATTTCCTGACCTCCATAAATAAGCATTGCAATTAAAACAAACTTATTATGGCTTTTAGACCTGTGAAAATCCCTACCTCTTCCGGTTCATAAAGACGTTAGAATTTAATTATAGAGTTTTATTGGGACGGGCAAATGTTCGAAATAGGGTTCAAATAAATTAATTTTGTTTTAAATATGTATTTTTTTTACCTACGTTCTCTAATGACATGTAAAATATACATCTCTACGACGTGAAAATTTATATTGATATATCCACAATGCTTAGTCATATCATCTTTAAATGAATTGATTATTCAGTTCTGCATATTTATTTTTATTTTATGGGATATAAACTCATATCTTCCGATGTTCTGACATCTTATTAAATTAGACCTTGATGTGACACATACAATGTGCGATAGGGAATAATAAATAAAAGATACATTTATAAATCAATATTAGTCAAAATAGTGAGAAATCATCGATATTAATAATTTATAAAAACATACAATGATTACTTTAATGAGTATAATATATACGGTCAACTGTTTGCTATCCATTCTTTCATATTATACATTATTCATCATTTTATATCTCCCTGGTAGCTGAGAGGCTAGCGTGCACGCTTCGGAGATTACGAGTTTGACTCACACACAGCTGTTGGTTAAAAAAAAAAATGAAAATTTGCAAGATACTGGGTACTAGATGTCCGATGGGTTGAGCATTTGCTTGATAATGAATTTTCGTGAAAGAAAACCTGATAAGAGATGTATTCACATTGCGGAGATCAATATCCTCCACTTTTGGAACGGATATGGTACAAAAATTACAGTTTACAATAGCGACGGTTTATTATTAAATACATTCATCATACGGTAGAATTTTTGTTGTTTTAAAAATGTTTTATTCCGTATTTATTTTTAATTTTAAGCTTGTGCTCTGGACATACTCAAGGAATATACTGTAATTAATAATAAATTAGAAAATGAGAATGGCTACGTAAATTGTATTCACGAAGAAAATAGCAATTAGGCGTAGAGTATAATAATATCAGTGTTTCTAATACTATATTTCACGAAATATATATAAAGTAATTTAAAAACTATCACAATTACTAATATTTTTTGACATTAGTTCTAAATTATTTAGAATTTAAAATCAATTTCCATCAAACACCATCAGTCGAAAATATTAATTATACACATTAGTGTTTGAATTTGTTAAAAAGACTTTTTCTAAATATATCACCACTGTCTATTTAATATGGCATACCAGGGTCGTGAGTTTATGTTTAATTCTTTGCCTGGATAATAAGATAACTTAAAGATAATCCCGTTAAAAACTGTGAAAATAAAATATCGTCCAAAGTTGTAAATCTAAAATTGTGCTTTGTTTTTAAAATCATGGCTTAGAAAAAAAAATATTTTTGGGTGCTTTATATTCTATGTATTATATATTCTATAAACAGGCGTAAACGAATAGTTTCGTTTTTTTTCATACATCTTGGCATATTGAAAGTTGATTTAAAAAGTTTTTTTTACTTGATCTTTTTGATTTCTATTTGTATATTTCTAAATATCCATATTCATTATTTAAGTAGGATTTATCTTTTTGTATTCGAGTATATTCTGTTACATTTTTCGTATTTGTACAGTCCAGAGATGACGTACTATTGTTCCTACTCTTTGTAGAGACAACGATTGATGAAGAAGTTTACAAAGTTCATATAGTTTTGACAGTAACATACGTACTGCCAACGGTATCAGATTAAGCGGGGCTATCCCGAATTAACGTTACGCTTTTCACTTTTAATATTGATAAACATTGAATAAACTGTTTCGAAAAGTATAAAAATTCTTCCTGATGCCCCGACTTCAACCAGGTTTTCCTATTTTTCATTTCGTATAAAATTATCGAACGCCATTTACTGAAGGTACATCTCCCACGGTCCCTTACTTAGATTTAATTCTTATAACTCTCTGATTCGGTATCATTTTCACTAACATAATTGACATATGTATTATCCCTCATTCATTTTTTGAAAGCTTGCAGCCTTAGATTAGTATTAAATTTGACTTAAGAATGTTTGAAAACGCTGTTCTATGTGATGGCTCAATCTCAAGCTAGTATAGTGATAATGTCTTCATACGCGCGTTGTGTCAACTAAATTGTCTCGTCACCCAATTAAAGCACCGGACGTTGCGTAACTTGACGGGCAGAATACAAAGGTCACTTGCGTTATGGGCGCTGATTAGCGACGCCTTGATTGCAGCGTCATGCAAATAATACAATATCCGGCGCTCATATGGACGCCCCCACACCTAAGTGCCTACGACGCTGTTTCTAACTCACCTACAAGTTTTAGGCTACCAGACACGCTTACGATAGGGTACAAGTATCAAACAATCTACTTGCGTACTAGCAAATAATACCCACTATGATTAGTGTTATATTAGGTGTATCCAAAAAGAGTGCCATTTTATAATGGAAATTTTAATGACGATAACGATTCGATCTAAAAAAATGATAATGATTTAGAATGCTCAAATATACAGGAATATATTTTAAAAAATCGGAAAGTTATGGAAGCAAGGAAAAGAATTTCGGATGATTGTATGAAACACGATCATTTCTTCACACATACAGGCCAAATAAATAGCTTTCTAGATTACGTTTATAAGTTTTGATTTAAACAATTTTCTCCTTGGACGGTTCCTTGCTGTGAATTTGCTGTGAATGTCTCGTACTACACACTATTATACTAGAAATAAAAAGTTTTATTTCAAATTTTGTCTCTTAATACTTTTGTGTCGTCCTTTAATCTACCCACGCTTAATTTTTCTTCAAAGCTTTCAATGCCCACGTTTCTTATTTTTGCTGAAAAATTATAATTACAATAACCACGCCGAAAAAAACATTGATGGAGAGTAAATTATATAATATTAAGAAAAAATCAAAAATATGCAAAATGTTAATTATGTGAGTGTTTTTAAGGGATCTACTCTTTAGCAATGAGTGCTTGCACTCTTCAGACCGGAAGTTATGAAATCAAATCCCACAGCTGCAGGATTTAAAAAAAAATCGTAAAATTCAAGACTGGTTGTCCAATGAAAGGAATCTGCTGCCAATTAATTATCGTGAAAAATATTTTAAGATATTTATTTGACTTCACATTGTATAGATCTATATAGCTCATTTTCATAGAGTGGTTATCTTCACACCTTGGAGTTTTTTTGGAGACTGTCTGGAAAAATTATTTATCAAAAAAAATGCTTCTTAATTATTTATTTTTACACCATATTCGCCCCCAACTTGGAGCATATGGATCTACACAGTGTGAAGATATCCACTCCGAATGAGGAGTATATGGATCTTTGCAATGTGAAGACGTCTCGACAGATTATTTTATTTTTAATTTTAAACTAATATGGAATAATTATGATTTTAAAATATGCTTTCATATTAAATACTTCATATTCATACAAAATTAAATATAAATATTACCAGCATTATATAAGGTCCAATGAATAAAATATATTTCAAATTTGATGGTTCAAATAGAAAACGTTGTTATTATAAATAACGTTGTACAAATAATAGTTTAATTTTGCTTCGAGCTCTGTCTTTGACAGACATATCTATCGCCTAGAGCGGAAATGTTTTGTATAAAGCAAAATGGACCTCGGTGTAGTTGTTATAATATGCTATGTATATGAATTTTGAATAGATTAATGGTAGGCATTCGCTACTGTAAATACTTTTTCAGCACTTGTCATATTAGTCTACGTTTTTTCTGGTCATGTCAGCTTAGATTGACAAAAATTTTAAAAAAAGTGGCTTGATATTTATATAGTAATAGTATTATGTCATAAAATATTAAATATACTTACCCGATCAACAAACAGTATCGTAAATTGGAATTATTAAAATAATTTAAATGTTTTTGTTTTATATCTGTCTGTATTGCCATGATAATACTATAATGGAATCCAAACTAATTTTAATAATGCTAAAATTGATTGCCAAAATGAATTTGCCATAATTTGCCACCATATATCTATCATACATTTGTTAATTGTATTGGGACATAAAAGAGGTGCACTTTGGGGTGAAAATTTTTTTATTCTCATTAATTTCCCAACACTAGTTTTTTTGATCCTCCTGAACAATTTAATAAATTTTCGATACATGTTGTCAGCTTATGGCCATCGATATAGAACTATTTAACAAATTGGAAATTTTGGGCTTCATAAATTTATGGAACGTTGTACTATGTCGATACGACATCCAATGAATCCTATCCAATTAGTTTTTTTTTTGCTTAGTGCTAAATTTTACAAAATTTACCTAATCCAGGGATTCCTAAATTTTCTGGAACGAAGTTAAAATTTTAATAGCGCGAGTTTTTAGAGTGACGTGAGAAAATCTTAATTCAAAAGACATGCCATGATCCGACAAAGTTTGGGAAGCATTGATCTAATTGTTCAACCCACGGGGTATATCCTTATAAATAATGTCTCGAAGGACCTAACGTGAGTCCCCTTGTTTACTGTGTGAAACAATCTATAATAAATCTAAATTTAAAAAGTTTGATAATGTAATCATCGAAATTTATAAAAATCAATGCGTACGTCTGTTAATATTAATAGCAATAATATATACTCGTGTGTGTGTATATTTATATATATAATATA
>JAGVSQ010000402.1:27453-40914 GCA_022683975.1 Rhyacophila evoluta
TGTCTTGGCTAAGGACAAACTTTAAAAATAAATTACTAAATCTCAATGTATAAATTAATTTGTTTGCATGTGTGACTGTAATATGTTAGTGGAAGGTCGCAGTGTGCTTTGATTGTAAGCCAGTGGCGTACGTATCGATTATAAATGTGTTGGATTTACTTTGACATTAGAGGAGCCAATTCGGCTAAAATCGTCTTTCGTTTACTGTCCCGAAAAGTTCCGCAATCACATTTTTCACTGCAGACGATTAAGCACGAGTAAACAGCCCCTTAGGCATTGTGTAGAGGTGTTATACAGGGTCGCAATTCAAGATTTTTACTTAAGGATCAATGAAAAGATACATTTTATTGAAGATAATAATGTAGCTCTATTGTTAAATATTAATTAAAAGCTGCCTGCATTTGGTTTATGTCAAAAATTAAACATACAACGAAAAAAATACGACTTAACTGCGCTTTGTATGGCGTTGTGTAACCCTAAACATAGTTTGTATATTCTTAATTTGAAATTTCAACCATATTTCAGTTTTAAGTAATCTAATTTGAAAAGATAAAATAATAAAACATTTATTTTACTATTTTGATTTCTCGTCTTAATCCGGATTATAATTATTTCCTGAAATTTGATTGCGTTATATACACGATAAAAACGTATTTATTTTCATAAGGCTACAGAATTTTATTTCACAGTCTACTTAACACAAATACCATGCGCATGTTATTGCACTAGAGTGAACAAAATTTCAAATTAACATAATTTATAACAAGTTCAAATATGTTTTTTCCCAGAAACAGTTTTGTGCATAGCGTACATAAAATTATTTGTCTATCAAATAATATCATTATTTTTTTTGTCGACTAATTTTATTCGTTAGTATGTATTAATAAAAAAGCTTACAATTAAATTTTAATTTCCGAATTGATATACATATTTTCTAAATTATGACTAATTTGCAATTATAATGGCAATTTTTTTTTCATCTTCTCAGATTAAATATTGTAATACTTATTTTTTGTTTGTAACATTAAACCGTGTGTATTGTATCTGGAATACTTCTTAGTTAAATTCCGAATGATTTCAAAGACATAAATCATATCTTAACCACACTGTGGTTTCCTATTTCAGCGGTGGCCAAGTGGTTGATAGATGTTTGTAGTTTTTTTAAACATGATCTCAATACCAAGTTCAAACATTTTTTAAATTTGTATAACTGTACAATTCACTAACTTCTTAGTGCAATTACAATTTTATAAAACAAAATGTTACTTTTTTGGTCAATAGTTTTTAGATATCAACCAAAAATCATTTAAACGATTCGCAGATTCTTGGATTGTTAAAAACAAAAATAAAATGTGATCCGTGAGATCTGAAAGTTTGGCAACCGCTGTCTTATTTGATATTAGTCTTTGTTTGTGTATATCGAATGAATTAATTAATGCTTGATTAGTCATTTCATGATTTAAATGATTCATATTGAAAACGTGAGGTTACTCAATATAGTGAAACGTGTAAAGTTTATCGCTTGCCGTGGTTCAGTGAATAACCACGCACGTTCGGCGTATCGTTCTGGGCCGGCGGTGGTGGGTTAAAAATCCCATATCTGTATTAAATTGACCCTTTTATGTTTGAGCGGTCTGTATTATTTGTCATCAGACGTGATGGGTCAACAAACATAATCGTTTCTCCTTGTAAGATCATATCTTTCAATTTGGACAGATTTTTTAAAAAAATATGTGAATATATTCGCATATAGTTACGTAAGTTAAATACATTAATACGTCGAGATTAGAAGACAGACGAATAGTCGATGTAGTTTTTATTTTTAGACCAAATCCTTTTCCTGTTGATAGTGTGATAGAAAAATATGAACCTTAAAGCTAGAATTCTACCATAAGTATTACATTATTGTGACAACGACAGCATATATAATCTATTATTATAATTCTTCATGTTCGACCATATTTTTTCATCGTGTAGAGTATTTAGCCAATACGCGGTGCCTCCAGGATTTTCTGTGACCCAACGATCGCTTTATATCCTCCTAAGTCATTCAAACAAAAGCAAAAAATCGAAAAGATTGGGTTTATTATTTGTGAATATCAACTCCGGGGACACGAAATTAATAATTAAATTACCTCATATTGCAATGCAAGCATGTTGAACATAGCGGAAATTCACAATATACTATTTGTATATATATTGGGAATATATGAAAAATGGAAAAAGAATATCATATAAAATGTGTGTCTATCTATTCACTATATGAAGATTAATAATCACCATTTCACAATCAACTGAATAAAGTCAATCGCTAGAATCCGTTGGAAAAATCTTTACGCGGTAGACAGCATCATGGGCTATTTCGTCCCCCCGAAAGGAAAAAAGGCACTAGTGCAAGTTTTATTGCTTGGATGTGAATATAGTTTTATTCGTATTTTTTATTCTTGAATTGACAGGAAAACGTCAGTTATTATCAAAAACCACAAAACTCAAATGAGCAAAAAAAATAAAACATTCTTGTGTTTTGATTTTTTCACTCTGAAAACTGTTTAAATAGGTTTTTCTCAAAACCCAATTTCTGTTCAAGTGCCTGTTTGCTTTTACGGCAACGATGCAACGTTTTATGGTGTACAAGCGTGCTTGGTGGGGCCATAACTAGCAATGAATACATTACGAGATTATGAATTCATTCATAAATAAAACAAGAAAACTTTTAATGCGATAATAGTATGTCCGATCCAGCCCTGAAAACACAATGCCCTCTTTTGATTCGCCCCCGAAACGATATAATCTGATGACGTCGCCAAGTCGGAGCATAACAAATACCGCCTTAAGGGCCCTGTGTACTTCTTCCCGCCTTGTCGTTTCCATCGACTTGTCATTTTCTACCGGCATTAATATTCTGAAATGCACTTTGTGGTTGTTATTCACTCTGCACATTGTACATTAGGGTGTGTCATAAATTATGACTCATTGTTTTTGCCATTTCCATCCTAACAACTGATGAACAATTTCGGCTTCATAAATTGTAATGCATAATAAGCCTTACGCAACACGCCATATGGCGCCATACTTTGTAAAAATAAAATCACTTTCCAGGATTCATATGCCTCATGATTAAGCTCGCCGTAGGTTTGAGGATTCTGTGGAAAATTTTGCAGGACTGTTAGGGTTATCTAAATTAATTGTTAAATCATGATAACACAAAACACTTAACCAAATTTAACGGACCATTTTTATTAAGTTATATATATTTTAACTTGTAGAATACATTAAAAGGGGACGAGATAACGTACAATAATGGAGTTATGGTTGTTGTTATTATAATATATAAGGATTGCCTTATTGTCAATGTCGTCTGTAGCGTAGATTTAGAAATTGGTAGATGAAGTACTAATCTGCTACAGATTTACGTTTCAGTTAATTGTGCAGGACAGAAATTAATGGAAAAGGCATTTATCGTGATTAATGACTTTTGTTGTTTATTATTATTAATTAGTCACGCCATTCCATACTATGCTAATGCAAATTAATGGAAAATTAATATAGATTCAGAACGGATATTGGTTTATATTCTATAAATGTATAATATGTTGGGATTGTAGTTTTGCATTGTGTTATATTATATTATAAAATATATATTGCTTAATATTTCACGAAACAAAATAAACAAACAACAGGAACAAGCTTTCAGTCATAAATTTTCCTATTTTTTATATATTCTAGGAAGGTTTGGTGTATATATTTGCGATAACAAAACGTATCCGCCATTTTCAATATGCTGCACAGATTATATTCATTCCAGACTGCGATGGCGCCCTTGACGTAGGGTCAGATCCCTTTACCTATTGCAAAGTCATTTCCTAGGCACTTCAATTTCCTACCTTGTGTATCCGCCTTAGGTCACTAATGCGATCGGACTGCGATAGGTCGTATGCCGTATAGCCAAATTGATTTGTGTTCGGATGGATTTTTCATAGACAGAATTGAAAATCCATACAGCGTGATGTCAATTTTTAGATTGCGCGGACCTTTTTGGGTTTATTGTTTTTTTGTTCTCTGACACGCTACGGTAGTATTGATTTCGTTTTTGGATGGAAGTATTATTTCGTTCTGTTATTCAATTTTCACTCTGCAATTTCAGTGAAATAATCATAGTAACGAAGCATTTTCAATTTTGGATACACAATAAAGAAAATAGTCATTGCTTACTTTATAATAATTTCTTGTTATTCGTTTATTTTTTATTCAAAAGTATCCATGACAATATTATATAAAAATAAAATGATGATAGTGTATTTTTTTTACACCATGTCTGCTCTGACAGTGGAGCATATGAATCTCGACAGTGTGGAAGATGGCCACTTCAAAAATGAAGTACATCGTCGCCAATATTGCAGAAGCACGTATCTTACGTTGACCAAATTTTATAGCAGAGAAAAAAAACGTTTTTTCTACATAAAAATAAAATTTAGAAATATAGTTTCTTTGGAGGATTTATTTATAAGATATGTTTCCACAATTTCAAACATAATTGAGAATTAATTATAATATACAAAATATCATTTTTTTCTTATTTTAAAACCTAAAGCTAAAAACAAATGTGATATTATGTGATATATAAACAGTATGACACATATCAGAAATGTAATAAGTAAAAGCCTATAAAAAGTAGGAGATTCTTATCTGTTTCAAAATGATTTCCAATTGAAACGTTTTCACGTAAGCGCGCGCGGGATTACACCATCACACTGTTCCCGACATAGAAATGTGTTAACTTGCGTGTAGTTGCAATAATAAATTAAAACTAGCACTTGGTATTACAGAAATGAATACATGCGTTCCACGTTGAAAATAAACACACATGTTGATACAAAATGATACAAGAGGTTGCAAATAATAAGAAAAGTCACTTTCACCAAAAAGTCGAGTTACGTATTCCTGCAATATTGGCGACGATATGAATCTTTGTACTGCCGAGAAATATGTTGACGGATTTTTAATATAAATAAATATAAAAATAGATAAAAAATAAATATAAAATTAATTGTTAGCAAATTGTTCAACCTATTAGGAATCTAGTACTGTACAGTACATCTAGTCTTTGAATTTTAATAAATAGAACAGCTGTGGTAAACGAGCCTGCCTCACAGTCGCGCAGACTAATCTACCAGGGACCTATAATATCGTTAACTTGTTGCTACCACTGAAATATGTGTTGATGAAAAGGATATAGCTTGCATTGACTGTTGACGATATCATCTGTTTTTATAAATATTTTGAGGAAATTATAAAATTTCATATTGTGCGTCATTGATAATAAATGGCATAAATCACGAATTCATATATTTGATCAAAAGGGCAATTCATAAGTGGACATATACGAAAAAATTTAGGTTGATTAATATACTACTTCTCATCAATCCCGTCCCGCGTCGCTTCAATGACACTTATCACACTCATTGACGCGTCTGAACTTGGAACGTTGGTCAAAGTGAACTCGGTGACATGGCAATATCACTGAAGTTCGTACGGTGTCGCCCCAATGACACCCTCCTGAACCACGTCGTAAATTAATTAATCCTCCAAACGTCTAAAGGATGTCAATAATTATGTACTTAAATAATTAAATGCAGATTTTAAATTAGTGTTTCTTTCGTATGAAGATTTGTTTGATATTAATTTTTTTTAATTCATTTGTGATAATTTAAATTGTAAATTATTTGTGCGATTGTATTAGTAGACATTATTTTAAACTGTTAGTATTCTAGTTTTCAGAAATAATAACCTCAAAACGATCCGTCACTCATTGAACCCAAAAACTGAACTAATTATAGAAAATTAATGCAACCACTTCATTAAATAATTATATTTTTATACAAGTATGATATTATATTATTATACATTTTTTAAATCAATCGCAGGGCAAAAAGTAATAGAATTTCGACGTTTGAAAATGTAATTAATAGATATGGCATGGCTTGAAGATACACATGAAGTATATAAAATTTATTTTATTAATAAACACGTTTGAAAATATTACTTAGGAGTATTATAATATTAGGTTTTTAATATTCAAATTATCAAAATTGACTTTAGAGATCATTTTTAAATATAATTGTCTGACGTACCTACAATACTTAAGCATATACTATGAGCCCTGTCGTATATAGTTATATAATAATTAATCGTGTCACAACCGAAATAACTATCAACGGAAATAATCAATCCCTATTGTTTTCGTTTAATAATCCAACCGTTACTGAGTATAAAAATGTAAAATAAAATAAAATATGTAACATTTATATGTTAAATACAATACAAGTATCAGCTGGGATATTCAGCCAATTATTCAATAGTATTCATTGCAAAATAGTTATCGACAAATCTAATGAAAAATACTTTGATTTCAAAAAATATGTTATGTTATATGTCCACTCCAACCGAAGTGGAGCAAATGTATTTTTTAAATACAAAGACTAATCGTATTAGATCGTTTTTCACTACAATTGCATGTCAGTCAATTGCTTGACCTACTAAGCATCCAGTCTATCATCGTTTAATGTTTAAAAATTAGCAGTGGGATCTGAACCCGCGACCTTCACTGCGTACAAACAGGCGATTACTTACCGACCACGGCTTGAAATTGTTATTTAATCGCTGTGAAATAGGATTTATCGATAAAATACGACATCAATTAACTGTAGTGTGTCATTATTTCAGTATAATAGATTTCTATTGGGGATTAGCAACTTGTAATGATAGAAGTGTTCTTAGTATTGAAAGTAATTTAATGTACGACTGAATACAGATTTATTTGTGATAGAGATTTCGTATAATGAAAGAAATTAACTCAATACACGTTGTGACCGGGCTTAGTATCGTAATAGATTGTAATCTAAGGCAGTGCCGATTTTCGACTGGCACTAACTTTCCGAGAAAATTATCGGATTTGTTTTCCCTTTGATAATCCCTGCGTGAAACTAGAAAACTTTAAATTAGAATTTCCTCTTAAATCAAACTTGGAATTCTAATGATTTTATAGTACGCTATTATACTGTGGCTGGGAAATGGCGTTCTTATCATTTTCATCTTCTTCTTGAATCTATTTTCCCCGCGATTCTGCACTTAGTGCGTTCCGAGTATTTATACTAAACTCAAACGCTAGTTGCTTGTGAATTTGTCGGCACCGTAGGTCATAAAAATAAACATGTGTTTCAAGAATTTTTGTATGTGACATCATTTATAGTTAATTACTTATAGTCAGCTCCATCCAGCTAGTGATTTTTTGACACGCGCTCGTGTATCGCTTTGAACCGCTGGTTATTATTTTACTGTTTAATGTTTTATTCGAGTTATGGTTTGCAATGTCTTGGGAGATCGCTTTACAACCAACCATGTTTAGACAAATTCGTTAAAATCTCACAAAAATAGGCTATTATACTCAAATGGTTGATGTATGGTTTTCAATTTTGTCACGGGTTAATATATCTTTCTACTTAAAGCCAATTTCATAACTATGTAAAGTAATAAAAATCATTTATGTTGTTACAACACGAAGCCCTATTATTGTGATTAAACGCAAGTAGAAGTTTCCATTGCACATTGTTAGAGTTTGCGTTGTTTTTGTCCGTGCAGCAAACTTGCAGTCTAGATTTGCGTATGTTTTAGACTAGCCAAGTTTCTCTTTCGAATAGTTTGGATCATTTGTCCACACTTTGCCATAGCGTTATTATTTCTGTGGAAACTTTGGTGTAATTGTTCAGCGGAACTGTCACTCTTTTTGTTGCAAGTCTACGATAATATTTTAGTCGTGATTTATTCTGGTAACGCCATAAACACCTACCACAAAAAACGGACCTCTACAAAACACCGCACTATTGTTCTATTGTTCGCACTATACGATGATAAATAATTTACAATAACAAACTTTTACATTGTCTATCGATGGCTTAGTGCCAATACCCCATAGGCGACTTTTAACAAAATATACAGGAAGGAAAAAACTGAATGTTTTCTGTAATTTATATTTTATCATTTAAATAATATGATATACGGAATATCTGTAAAAATTTTCTTGCATACGAAAATTTACCATAATATTTCGTATTATTTATTAAAATAAATACAGATATGGGTGTTTTATTGTCGATGGATGGTATTTTTGTTGTTTTTATCCTGTCATAAAGTCATTTGCGTCATATATGTCAGATACGGGAAATTCACATTAATATCACATTTGTTCTTACTTCCATATCATTTATTATCGTTTATCGTACAGGGCCTTATCTCAATCCAATAATTATACGCTGAAGCTCAACAGACAATATAAATACTAAATGTTTTGATATAATTGATGAAAATTAGATTTTCACTTTTTCACATTTAAATGTATTGTGAGTTTGGATCTATGACTGTATGACCATTCAAATTTAATATATATCTTGATGAATATTAAGAAATGTATCCAATTATATTGATAGTATGTTTTAACAATCACTAAACTATTTAAACTTTGGTGTGATATCCATATGTGGTACGTACGAACAAAAGTTTATAATGTTGAAATAGTTGTGTGCTTTTAATCAATTTACATCAAGCTCTATCAGTTGACAGTGTTTATTAATAGAAAACCTTTCAAAATAATTAAGATACCATCACACTAGGGTGAACCAATTGCTCCGCTTTGGGGTGAAAATTAGTTGTAAATATAGAAATCAAATACTTTTTCTCTGCACATTATTTTTACAGATAATACATCGTTGATTATTCACAAATATATAAACGTCTAGTTGACAAGTATCATAACGGTTTATTCACTGGAAAAAATATATTTCAGCTAAAATTAACGTAGTTAAAAAAAATCAGTCAACAATTTTATGGTTATTTATCGATTTTGATTTCCATTTCCGCTCCCGGAAACTTGTGGATCCATATATATATATATAAATAGTATATTTGATTTCAAATGAAAATCATTTGCTATCGAAAGTCTGCTTAGTTACATTGTATCATTTGTGGTCACGGTCATTGCGAGTTCGGTATACAAATTACTTTAAAATAGATACGAATTTATCGAATCGGTAAAACATTTATACGTATGCCTTCCATGTATATTCCTGACGAAGAGTGTGTATGTATAGTTAGAACATTGTATGATTGTAGCCATCACAAAGAAATCAATATAATTACTATTTTTTTTTCTCTTCAATCATGATTTGGTTCATGAAACATATCACCAGCGTATATTAAAAATTGGTCACACCAGCTACGATAATATTTTCGTAGCATAATAATTTATTCTCTTAGCATCGTAGACATCTACGACAAAAACTGTTAAGCTCTATGCAGCTGTACACAAGTTACAATGCCATTCGTTGTTTTATATTTTTACTCATAATAAATATTTGTGTAATTACTGCACAACTTCTCGAGTAATGAAAACTGTAGTCATATTATATTAATGACATTATTTTTGTAGTTTTAGTGTAATATCTCCATTATTGTTTGCACAATAATGATTTGCTTCTAATGCAATAATTTAAAAATTAATAATCATATATTATACCGATAATTTCTTTATATTACTACTATATTTTGCAGAAAACTTGTTTTGGGATATATTTCAAAATTTGTCTAGTTACTTATATTATAACTGTCGACAGACGTATATAAATTTGATAGTTTAGTGTGATTGGTGAGATAGCTTTAAATTTTTGACCCATCTACATATATTACTTATACAGACCCAATTATATAATATTCCGAATCTTTCAAAGCAATGAACAATTTCTGTCATACTACTTTAATTATATCCTATAGAGCAAAATATCCATATATCTCTGTGTACCAAGTTGGATTGGAATAGTAAAAAAAAAACTAGAAAACTCGATTCCAACTCGACAGTAGCTGTGATTTCGATATCACACCCATTGTGTTGTAACATTTAGTTTGTCGTGTAGACGTCTTGTTTTTATTTATGGGCAGTTTTATTTCTTCTTTTTCTCCACTGAGCTGTTGGCAACACTCGCGGAATTGGCTTTCCTTCCATATCCACATAAAAATGTTTGCGCGGAATGTTTCACACAGTTATCAAAAAAGTAAAACATTTACATCAGATGGTGCACGAATGACTTCATCGCCATGCTCTAAAGCTTTTTTATACAAAAATATTAACATCGTAAAACGAGCTTTTTGTTTCACAGATATAGATATAAATCTAATAGATTACATAATTTATGCGAAGACAAAAACTATTCTCATCCTATAACATTCGAATTTCAATTTATGCCCACAAATAGGGGGTAACATTTCCAGAATATTTTTAGCTCTCGGAAAATGGGAAATTTGAAATAATAAAAAACAAGTTAAATTAAAAGAGAAGAAAAAACGGCAAATTAAAAATAATATTTACTAAGTTACATCAGACGTTTAAAAAAAATAAAAAAACTTACAAAACGGCCATATACGAGATATAGTTATTTTTTTTCCATCAAATCAAAAAACATATCCTGGGGAACGGAAAATGTAAAAATAGAAATATTAATATAATCCACTGCCCACAGGCTCAGATAATAATACGTTGCCACAGATATAACCATAATTTTTAAAGGGATGCCAGTTTGAGAAAATTAATTTCACACAAGATTTTTTTTCATAATTCGGCTTATTATTAAGTTAACCATAAGTATTACGTAAGCTCCAGAAATTTTGGTATAATTATGCTTGTTATTAGTTGTCTACTACTAGTTATAGTAATACATGCTATAAAATACTTTTGACTGAGCTTAATTTGTATCGTTCTAGATTTTTATTAAGCAAATTATATAATCTAATGTTCAGAATAAAACAAATCTTTAAATTTTAAACAATTCTTTCGTGGGTATGTAATTAAAACTCGCAACCTCACGCAATTTTACTTCTCAATGACTTGGGAGATGACTGTGGCAAATCTTTTCTTTTCAGCCATTTGATACGGTAAATATATATATTTAAATCAATCTTCTGAAATCAAAGTTAGACTACCAAGGGTTTAGTGTAATTATATATGTATTGCAATACTGCTATGGATATAAATAATCGTTTTACATATACATAAAAAAATATTATTTTAAACATTTATAAAGCTCCGAAACATTAAATATTCTATAAATGTTATGCTGTTATAAATGTATGAGTATATCGATGACTTTTTCTTTTTAAATGGAGCACATGGATGCCGCAAGATCGCCGCTTCGTAATAAATACGAAATGTCCTACTCATACGCTACTGAAAATTTATATTTTTGTTTTACAAAATCTGGTTACAGTGCTTCATTTTGTGTTGTACTCTTTATAAAAATACTAAGGCCCATGAGAGTTTTATTTTGCAAATGGCCGACGTTGGCTTTATTTTGCCAAGAGTCTGTATAAATCAACTTTAATTTTGTTTGGCAAAAAATATAAACACATATTTTTTCACCCGGCTTCTTCCTTACAATATTTAAACGTTATACTGAATTTGGATATAGAGCAAACTGTAGCAGTTATTTATGCTTGTCCATCAAGTGTTTAAAGCAGCGAATATGTGTGTTATTATTTTTTTCTATCTAAATATGGATCTTTATTTATTACTTCAGTTTCGTCATTCAGCATATTTAGAATAAAATGTATCAAATATCAAAAATCTATGTCAACCCTAATACATGTATATGAAACGGACGTAAAAAATAAGCATTATAATATCATTAACAATCGGAACAACCTATCATCAACATACATACAGTGGTATAAAAGTAATAAGTTTGCTATTTTCGAATAATTTTGAGTTTCATATTAATACCACGTTTGGTTTAAGTTAGTTTAAAGCACGTTTTGTCAATAGCCTTAATTTATTATTCAATTTTTTGATTTATCTATGCTATAAAGCAGAAAATATATGCATTACTCTGTCACAAAAATTCCTACCAAGCGGTTTAAAGTACAATATTCACATGTCAATTTGGCTGCAATTTCTAAGTCAGCTGTTTTACTTTCAACTTTTAACATCATGTAGTAGACAGTCAAGTGCAAATAACAGGGTGGTGGTTAAAATTAAATAGAATAATGAATAAGTTTGAATATATACCAATCAAAGCAGGGAAAGGCCGCAGACACGACAGATGTCGCGGCCTTGGAGCAACGGCGACAAAACCACGGAAGCGGAGATGTAAAATAGCTATAAATATGTGAGTGAGTGAGTGAGCGAGTTGTCACTGACGCGCTGCCGAACTTACTCACTTGTCGCTTTGACGCGGTCGCTCTGCTATTCTCCCCGCGACCTAATAATGCTAGTAATGATATAAAGTGTTTGGTAATAGAAAAAATATCTTGTAATAAATCAAAGCTATTTTATTGAACTATTTTTTTTTTATAAATAGATTTATCATGTTTATCTTTAGTTTTGTTTCGACTGCATAGGGAGATGAATTTTTCAGACGCTTTCGGATAGTTTTTGACGGTACGGTGGAAATATTTTATAATTGGCTTAACAAAATATCATTCTATACATCATTAAGTTACCTCTCTTAGTTTACCATTTCATCTTTCACTAAATTATATTATCAATTCAGTACTGCAGAAATATTAGCTTCTTGTAGGCACGTTACTTTTAAAGTACATTTTAAAAATATTAATATGTACACAGAATTTCATTATAAAATGTATATATACATATATAGTATCTTCTCTCAATTAATATTGCTCTCTAGTAACATATTGAATGCTTGTTTTAATTTCAAATTATTTTTTTTAATATTTTTGAAATTTGAACATTTCCATATTTGATGCAGCCTCGAATAATTATCTCCCGCCAAATGACTTCACATAAACTGTGCATTACATATCGCCTGTAACGGAAGCTTCCCCAACTACATAGGAAATCCACAAACGTTGATTTCTTTTTGTAACCATTTTGTACGACATTGGCCGCCGGCTGACTTTTTGTACGTACTCCAGGGTTTGAATACCGAAAAATCAGTTTCAATTAACGCTCGAAAGGTGAAAAAAATTTTTTAAAACGTACGAAAAAAAGAAATATTTTGTACATTACATTTAATACAGTAAAACACACCCATACTTATACGTATATTTACCTATAATCATGTCTACGATGTATTATATAAGTGAGCAAGTGACCACCAGCACCACGTTGCAGGTTTTAGTCCTGCAGTTGCATCATGAAATGTATTTAAAATTCATTTTTGGAGGATTAGGTACCTGCTAGATCAAGCAATTGGCTAAAAACCAATGCATGAAACCATTCGCATTAATAGTTTCCACTTTTCTCCTTTTTGAATATCAAAAATTTTACAAAATTTCGCGCTTCAAAAGCAAATACAAATGTGCTATTTAGAAATATATAATTGTAATCAATATTTTTTTACTACGTCTCCCCGGTAGCGTTGTTGGTAGCGTGCGCGCCTAACGATCCGGGGAATGCGG
>JAGVSQ010000403.1:0-15416 GCA_022683975.1 Rhyacophila evoluta
AAAATATGAACTGATATTATATAAATATATAAACAGATACCAAAATTTAAAAGAATATTTTTTGTATGCAAGAACCCTTCTGCTATATTTTTCTGACGGTGCACTGTTCAATGTGTGCATTTGGCTGTGTGAAGATTTGACAAGTTTCCAAAGTGAACTTTTATTCTACTATGCCAAATTTAAAAGAGAACATTTTGTTCAAATATTTTCATACAAAATAACCAAGTCCTAAGATTTTTCTACGAGTGTACAAAGTCCAATGTATTTGCCATCTGAGCAGTGTCCGGTACGCAGATGTCTTGCGTACAGTTGTCATGGAACTGAATAATCATGTTAAAGTAATTTTTATACATACACATAGTCTTGACAATGATAACAAAATAATTATTGGCAAAATATGCAATTTAAGTGTGTTATAATTCAAAAGTAAAGAAAATAGAGTTTTAAGTATCATAAAATATGTGGTTATTGTTTCTGTGGCCGAGTGGATAAATACATGGACCTATAAAAAGCTCAGGTTTAAATATCATAACTGCATAACAAACCTTAGTGTTAAATAAAAAGCTATATGCACTATTTATAATGTATTAAGCAATTGACTGACACCGGGTCCTCACAAAAATATCTAAAAGTTTGGACACTGTCAAGATTTGTTTGCTCCTAATAGGCTCTATAGCAGATAGTTAAAAAAATAAAGCTTAATCCAACACTATTTGCTATAGTAATTGATCGATACTGATTACGGATCACTTATGAAATTCGATTTTAAATCTATAAACTTTTATTTGATACTTTTTTAAATTTAAGTCATCGTTCAACATCATTAGTGACTGAAAATGGTAGAAGGCAAAACATAAGTAGACGGATAAAATAAAATAATATTGTCTCTGCTTCCACTACGATTTAAAATGGAAAATCACTGTTTTTAATTCATATTAATTAAGGTACATTGTAAGTATAATGATAAATGAAATTTAATTTTCTGATACGGCATCCAGAGGATCCAGGATTAACCTGATACTAAGAGATTGTATCCTGATTTATTGCAACAAAAAAACACTTTGTATGGATGTATCAAAAAAGTAAAGATTTTTTAATGTACTTTTAAATATACTTCCATGTCCATTCTCCGAATAGAGCACATGGAAAATACACTATTCCTTAAAGAATTTTGACACTAGTCATCTTTTCAGGAAATTCCGCTGCACTGAACATATACAGATCTGTAATATTATATCTATCAGCATCCGATCAGTTTAAAATAGAGGCACCTAAGGTTGACACTCTCTCTGGGCATTTATAGTACATTCATTTTTGCTATTGTATTGAGTGGCCGTATGGCCAATTCTTTTATTTCCTTAATACATATTGGAAAAAATTACTAATAGTATCAACTGCACACTTAGTCTACGGTTGTGAATCTTTGTGAAATGCCATGGTACCGCTACTATAAAATAATACTGTACATATTAAAAGGGAGGCATTTGATTTTGACATAGTACAGCTGCGAGTCTCAAACATTCTGCATAAAGCTGCAGGTTGCTTCAGCTATTTGTTCGCTTGATAAAGTAACAACCTTCGTGCCAGAATTACCTTTGAGAAAAAAAAATTCAACTAATCATTGCAAAAATACTATATCAACTATATCACCCTTTTTTGGAACATTTTTTTTAACTTTATGACTTTTTTTGTGGGTTCTAAGATAGCTTAAAGTTCTACATGTGTAAAAACAAATATCACATGTGTGTGTCTCCCCTCGATGCAATAACTTATGCCGTTTTAAAGAACTTGAAGTGTTACTTTTAAAAGTGCACTGATCACATGAAAATTGTTTAATATCCGTATGAATAAATTTATGCTCTTTCAAATGACGTGGAGTCCTACATCTAAATTGACATATATCACATTCATACGGTTTTTCTCCATTGTGTACCATGAGATGCTTTCTCAAATCACTGGATTGCCGACTTTTATATTCGCACAAACTGCACTTATAAGGTTTTTCGCCACTATGAATCATTTTGTGAGTCTTCATACTAGTCAGAAGACGGCATTTAAAATCGCAAATGTCACACGAAAATGGTAATTCTCCCGTATGTAGAAGAATATGACCTTTTAAAATGGTAGATGACCTACATTTGTATTCACAAACGTTACATTCAAACGGCTTAATACCTGAATGTAATAATTTGTGTGTCTTTAGTTGAGCAGATTTTCTACTTCTATAAGGACATTGGTCACATTGAAACGGTTTTTCGCCGGTATGAATCAAGCTATGTTTTTTTAAGTCACTAGTAGATGTGAATCTGTACTGGCAAATATCACATTTAAAAGGTTTTTCGCCAGAATGTGTGAAACTATGCCGTTTCATTTGGCTTGCAGTGGTACTTCGATATTCACAAACATCACACTTATGCGGTTTTTCACCAGTATGGATTAAATTATGAGTCTTTAGATGTGTTTTTCTTCTACACTTATAGTCACATAGGTCACATGAAAATCTTTTAATAACCAAAGGCTTTTCTTTTATTATATTACCCATTAACGTGAACTCTTTTTCGTGAAATTCTTTATGCTCTGTTAGTGTTCCAGCAGAAGGACATATAACATAACAAACACCACATACAAAATATCTCTCATAATAAATTAATTTTTCTAATTTGATAATACCCACTAACGGAATGTCTTCGAATTCTCTTTTGATGTCTTTTTTATCGATCGTTATTTGACTATGGTTAGTATTTGGTGTAAATTCTTTTTTTACTGGCAATATTAACTGTAGACCTGTTTCATTTGATTTATATTCTCGCACAGCATTTTCAGATGAAACGTAGTTTTCAGATCTAGAACGACGAAATTGTGAAGTTCTAGACATCTATAACATAAAAATTAAATGCATTAAATACATAATCATGGATCTGGAAACTGTAGCTCTAGTCAGTCATGTAAATAACTGTCCCTTTCTTACGTTGCTTTTTTGTATGTAGTTAGTGCGACTAATTTTTTTATTTTTATTTATTATTCTTTATTACAAAATAGATATAAAAACAAAGAGTAGTGCATTTAACATGAAAAGGAGCACACTGGGCATACACATAAAGAAACAAAGCAACTTTTGATAAAGAACCAAATACACCAATGGTCATCTAATAAATCCCCTTCTAGATTCTCCTGCTCCTGCCTTTTTTAACAAATTTGGCAAGAATAAACAAGAATTAAGTGGAATAATACTTAGAAAATGGTTGCTGAAAAACTTATAAAGAACGGGAACAGATGAATGGATGAAATATCATAATTCAAATTTTAGATCCATAACTCATAGTGAAGTATTAATCTAACCCAACAAATTAGGAATATTAGTATCGATTCAATGAACTTATTTTAAGATGCAAATATAAGTTTTTGAAATTCTTTTTATAATCTATCCTATATATATATTCCACCTAGAAGATTTTTTTAGTCATAAGCATAGCTCTCACTGTATTCGTAATTAACTTAGATTATTCTATAAGCCACATGCCAAGCAAAGCTAAGATATTACTTAAAAATATTTTTGATTTTAAGTCATTCATTTTTTAATTTTTTGATTCAACACAACTAACTTTAATATCTCACTTAAAATATTACAAACAGATGTCATCAAATTTGTCAAGAATAAATGACTAACCAGAAACAGTACTTTTGATGAAGACGAAGATATTAATGCAAAGAATGGAGTGCTGGTAGAATCACTAGATAATTGTTGAGATCTACGAATTCTTGTCACTAATATTGATTATAACATTGTATTATGAATTAAAAATTGACATCTTTTGGATCAAAATAATTCAAAAAAATGCAGGGACAATTTTAAGTTACTGAAATTGGTCAGCCTGATAACAAAGTGGATAAACAGCTGTAATTACAGTCCATAGTAGCATTAGTATTGTTCAAGTTTTTAATATTTATTAAAAATGAAAAACATATGCCCAATGAATTCAACAATTGTTTGATTATCAATGTTCATAAAAAATAATATGTGGCAATAAAAATGCAGGACTGACCAGCTGAAAATATATCCTCGAAAAACCATCATCTAGATAAATTTTCACATTAAGGAGATCAATAAGCCATATTCTATTTGATATGCTGAGATCATCACAAAGAATAAGCTTAAGGCTTAGGTAATATAGCTTGATATAATAAGAATAATAAATAAAATAACTCCTAACATTTGTATTCTTGAAAACAAATTAGTCTTTATTTATTTTTCCCCAAAATCAAAGCTTTATTTCTGTTGGTAGGGCAAAGAAGAATAAAAATCATTAAAGTAAATTAAATATTTCTTATGATCCACATCAATGAACATGAATCATTTACAGTGAAGTAAAAAATTAAACAAATGTTCTGAACAAGTTCGCTAATTCTGTTTATCCAGGTATATTTAAATCACTTCTTTCTCCAGCTATTTATGAATTTTTTACTGATAAAATAACATAAAAAAAACAAGAAAACATGCAAGTTTTCGCGAAAATAAGGTTCTGATTGAGAATCAGTTGGCTGTACTTATATGACATTCCTCGGTATATTTCTAATAACTCTTTCATTCTATCATATCCGCTCCCTATGCTGACCATCTATCTGGTCACCACATGATGCCTCCAGGATTCCTGCTTAACTACTGATACAAATTGTATATTCACCCTCATTGATGAGAATATGTTTGATTCTATTATAATGAAACCCTTTTTCCAATGGAAGTAAAGGTTTTCTTTTTAAATGATGTACTACTAGTAAAAAGGGTCATTTAGATGGAACAATCATACAATCTGTTAAATTTACACAACGTATATGTCCACATTCCAACAGAAATAAATAAAAAAGTCCACTTTAGGCTATTCATCAGGGACATTCGAGAGACTATCAACTAACTGCAACTCAATTAGTGATGTTAAAAAAAACAAGTTAAAAAAACCCAAAATCTTGTGTTCAGGCATATAGACAATAATGAAACCTGAAAAAAGCTAAAACATCCAAAGATGCTTTGGAATAGTTTGTGGCATGTACTAGAAAAATGATGCCACGGATTTCTTCGAAACAAGGAGTTATGGAAGAGGACACAATGGGAGTGAAGTTTTGCTGTTTAACATAGCTCAACTATGGGTCATTTCCAATTTTCGAGGTACTCAAGTTAATCATAGAACTTTTTATGATAAATATGTACAATAAAATACATAATTAAATTTGGCAAAAACTTGGAAGCACTAAAGCACTTACGGCAGTTTCAACTGCACGTGTGCATGACGCAGATCCTGTTATTACCGACAAGTTGTACCAAGTCTGCTTCGATTTCAATAATATGCCCTTTGTTCTATTGGTTACAGAAATGACTGAAAAACCATGAAGTGACAGCAATATATATTTTGCGGATTAGTAAATGCAGGAATAATGTTAAAATTTAATAAAAAAAGATGGCTTCCGTGTTCTTTCGAAGTGCTGCATTGATATATTGCATATTAATATTGAAGTCTCAAACTATGCTAGAGTATGTGTGAATACCTAATCCAACTTAATCATGTATTTTGGAAAAGTTCTGTGACTAACTTAATAAGTACCCCTAAAATTAGAAATAACCCAACTATGTACTGCGGGTGCTTCAAGAGCTTTAATCTGACCCATCTTGTATTCAGACCAAACAGATTCCGGCATCCTGGATAATCATTAAATACTGCTCACAACGAATATTCAGTAAAGCTACAGAATTTTAACATAGTTCTACTTAGGACGCGGACATGGAAGAAAAAAAACTGAATTTATATTATTGTTTTATATAAAATTTACGTTTAAATAATACACATGTAAATCTACTCCAATAAAGTAAATTTTCAAATATAAATTTACCTCTGTGTATTTCCCAACAGCAATGTGCTGCAGCGAATCCTCAACTGGATTTTCATCAAGATGCATGTATTCAGATTCATCCCATTCTGTTTTAATGCAATTTTCCAGTACTTCATCTTCAATTCTCTCCTGTTTTATGCCGCAAACACGATTATTTGAAGAGGTAGACGGACCGTCTGCCAGAGGCCAATAATTCTCATTTCTATTTCGATAATCGGCCATCGGCACTTCGACAAAAAATGTATTTTCTGGAGGCTCTGTTTTTATATTCATTATTATTTTTTTAAGCCGCAATTAAAAGTAGAACTAATTTAAGCTATATTACTGACACAAACGTACTAATTGTTTTGCGAAACGTCAAAATACAACCTTCAAAGTTGGACAAAATATCTTTCAAAAAAATATTAATAATTATAGACAATGTAGTCGAAAGCATTTATACTTTATGAATATTACAATTTATTGAGTTTCATAATGGTATATACTTTATTAACTATAATCACAGCAAAGAATAATTTGATATAAATAATTTTTTTTTTTAAATATTCCGTGCCGCCTTTTGCTAATTTTTATAGGGTATTATTTAGTTAGGTAGTGTAGAAATGAATATTGGTAATTTTTCAGCTATTTTTATTTCTAAGGCTCCTTAGGATTAGTTGATTTTATAATAATTTATTTTTTGGTTTATAATTAAAATTAAGTTTGATTGTTCAATTCATATTTAAATTCAAGAAAGAAAATTTAATTCATATTTATACTTATAAAAGTTTATCAAAATCATAATCGTTATCTGCATGGACTTTGTATTTCCCCATTACTTTTAAAATAATTATATATGAATGGGAAATGAATTAAAAGTAGAATGTAAAAAATATTTCAATTCAAACTAAAATAGAAAGTAAATATTATTTATTAAGCTTCCATTTATATTTTACTATATAAGCAACACTTAACTATTGATGGGTTGTGTACAAAAATAAAAATGACACTGACATTAGTTCCGACCTGAGAATTTCGATACCTGAAACATGGATGTTAAAGTAGAACCCGACGAGATAAATACGGAGGGTGAAGATAATTGTGCAGAATTTGATGAGGGTTATAATCATGCCAAGAATCTTTTAAATGTATATGTTTCTATTGACGAACAAGGAGAAGACAATAGCAATGGATTTCGACAGGTGATAGATATAACATATTTATAGAATCTACCTTGTTAATTGTGATTTAATTTGTTTACTATTGATATTCTATTATTATGTTTCTTCTCTTTATCTCAACGTTCCGAATTCAATACATAATAATTCTGTAATGATGTAAAATATATGTACTTTACTTTTACATCTACTTGATACATTATTGTGAAAGTCTTATAAAGTGAATAGTCTGATAAATGTTATTTATCAGTTTCCAATTATTTGTTGTCATTTATTACGACCATAAATCGCAAATTAATTTAGGCATGCTCTATCTACAGAAATAGTTATCAATAGTTCTTTTAATTATTTCAAAATAAACTTTATGAAACACTAAAAACTTACATGAAAATGAGAGTAGCGTATATAGTTTGATGAAAAAACAGTTACTTGTCCAGTGTTATTCAAGAAATATAAAATGTCAATAAGTAGATTTCGAGATTCTTGATAAGTCAAATAGCTGTAGATAGATCTAAGAAAACTGTAGTTTTGTTAGTAAAGCAAGTGGAAATAATGCCTGGAAATTGAAACTCATATCACAAATAATGGATCCAAATGAACTTTACAAATTTCAAGTAGTTTTGAGCAGAGCTTCAAACTGGAGCTGAGCCTGAAAACTGGAAAAAAAACTGTAATAGGTTGGAATTACCTGCAACTTTTGTTGGAATAGAAACTATTAGTTTATTTCAGTTTGGTATATGTTTAATTTATGTTCTCTCTACGACTATTTCTCATTTTTTTCATTACTTTTCCACACATCGCAACTTGGATCTGAACCGAAACCGTCATTATTTCTGGAATGAAAACTGGAACCGAATCGATACATAGTTTTTTAACTGAACCAGAACGAAAACCAAAACAAAAAAATAGCAGGTCAAAGCTCTAGTTTTGAGATGATAAGTCTATCTATTTCTCAATTTGTTTCAGACTCTGAGCGCTGGCGGTGGTCCTATGATAAAAATCAAAACAGAAGATAAAGATTTAGAATGGAAAAAGTATAAAAATAATTTCTACGATGATTTTACCACAAATAGACACTCTATAAGTCTTCATTCAGCAAATGAAAAAATAGAGACTAAACAGATACAGGTATACTACAAATTTTTTTTTTTCAATTTATTCTTCCATATATACAGAAAATCACAAATTTCGATTAGAGTTTATTCTTAATTATGTTCAAAGTCTTCACTTCACTACCTTTCATCTCCATTTGTTCGTCAAACACATTGAATTAAAAAAATGTCTCTATTTTTTCAGGAATTTCAGTTCGAGAGTATTGAAGTAATTTTAGAACCAGATATAATACTGAAAGAAGAAGATATAAATGGATTTAGTTATACTTCTGATGACAATTATGATAGTAATGATTCAAGCATGATGTTGAGTGAAATGAAAAGAGTAATGACGAAACATGCAAATTTTGAGGTCAGGTCTCAGATCCAACCCAAGCATATGAAAGTAAGACGGAAACAGAATAAAGACACTAAAGAGAAAAAGAAACAAGAATATAACATGACAAAAAATGGCATCAAATACGGTAACAAAATAGAGAACAATAAAAAATACAGTCGCAATAAAAATAATCATGCCGAAAAACGAATCTTTTGCCAGGTTTGCAAATACAGATGCCGTTACCAGACAGAATTACGTAAACATATGATTGTGCACAGTGACGCTAAACCTTTTGGATGTACCATATGCCCGTTTCGATGCAAGATTCCTGGTAACCTCAAAGTTCACATGATGACCCACAGTGATGAACAACCATTCGGCTGCGATTCCTGCCCTTATAGATGCAAACAACGCTATATGCTAAGAATACATCAATTGAAACATACTGGAGAAAAATTGCTTGCTTGTGATCAATGTGAATATAGATGTAATCGAAGCACCCATTTGACACGTCATAAACAGACACACAATGTTGATAATTTATATCCATGTAACCTTTGCCCATATAAAGCTAAAGTAAAAGCATCATTGAAGGAGCATCTAATTACACATAATGAATTTAAACCATATAGTTGTGGTACTTGCAATTTTCGTTGCCATTTTTTAAAAGCTCTACGTAGACATCAAAAGATTCATAGTGGATTTCGAGATTTTTTTTGTAATAAATGCCAATTTAGCTGTAGAGAGTTTAGTATATTAAAACTTCACAAATTAGAGCATCGGTTAGATAAGCCTTACGTGTGTCACGCTTGCGAATATAAAACTAATAAACCATCTAATTTGAAATTGCATTTAAAAATTCATAACATTGAAAAGCCTCTTAGTTGTCGACTTTGCGAGTATATCTGTAAAGACCCGAGCAATTTACGGAGGCACTTGATTACTCACAAGGAACCAAAGTTGCTTATTTGTGATATATGTAGTGATAGTTTTACAGAAGCGATCGAGTTGAGAAAACACAGGCTTATTCATTTTGATAGTGACGTTTTCTTCTGTGACTTGTGTCATTTCAAGTGCACTGACGAAAAAGTTTTAGCTGATCATAAACTGAATGCTTGTTTGACAAAACGTTACGTCTGCAAACACTGTGGAAAAGCTTTCAAAGTAAAACGGGAATTACAAAAGCATTCAGAAGAAATGCACGATTAAATGGTTATGTTTTATTTCACTCATCTTCAGCAAAAAACATTGCCCTGTGGTTTCTTGTGTAATGGAAAGACCTTTAAAAGTCTATACTCTTGACTAAGAGGCATATGATATACCCTATCACGGACATCACCATCAATAAATCATCTAAATGAAAGTGCCGAGTGTTGTTTCAGAATTGATGACACTGCCATGGATAGGTTTGGGTTCTCAACTACAGGTCGACAGTATCACAATAGACTGAGGCAAAGGTGTCTTCAAAGTCGCCAATAACACTCATGTTGGTCATACGCGTACAAGAGACCTACTTTCTTCACAATTATACACTTCGTCTTTAGACTCGTTAAAGACGTATAGTAACCTACGGTAACTATTGTAAATTCACCATATTTGACTAACATTAAACAATAGTGTCAACAAAATTTTATAATTATTAGATAAAATACTTTTCGCTCAATTTTCTCAAAACTCTCTCGTTGACAGTGTATATTTGGCAATGTTTTGGAATGCTGACGTATCCTGGTGAGATGTGGAAAAAATAACTAGTGACACAGATTCTTGAAGACATTGTTTGGTGTGCGCTTCCTACACATAATGAAATATGAAGAAAGAAAAGACAGTTCAATAAAAAAAAGGCTAATATATTTACACATATAGCTTAATTTGCAATGCGTATGTGACCTTCGAAATAATTCAAATGCAACACAAATATTAAGTTTACTTTCTTGAACATTGTGAAGTACGAATAAAATGTTTGAAGCGGTGAATTCTTCTCACATGCTGTATGACTTATTGTTCTTAAGATATACTTTTGTATTGCTGCCTTTTAAAACGGTTGTCAGAATATTTGTTTAAAGAAAGTTATCAAAACACCACATGATCAGTTGAAAATATCTTGACCAATAAACCCTGTGTTGATATAAAATAAAATATGTACTAAAATAGAGAAAAAACTGTTGTTTTTCAGTACCCCATTGAATTATGGTTTTACAGTTTTAAAAAGAATGGTCAATAGTTTTTTCAGCTGTCGAGCTATTAAAATTTTTAACACATAATCTAGTTCCATGACTGTTATATTGTCCATATGTGGAGCATACTGATATCCAGACAAATTTTATCCACGAGGTTAATTTTCAGTAAATTTTTTATCCTTCTAGGAATCTTAATTTTGCGACGTTCTGTATCAAATGATTCACAAATTATATTAGTCCCAAGTGATTACATATCTACTATTGAAAAATAAAATCGTTTTATCAAGTATCCCTGCATAACAGTGCATTTATTGCTTCTGGTAATACTATTTAATTTCAATAAACAAATCCCAGGAGACATTCAACTGTCAAATAATTATACCGCATAGAAATCAATGGGTTCCTTCATTTTCATAAACCACTATATACTAACAAATTTACAATGAAAATAAAACAAGAACCCAAGGAAATTGACCCAGATGTTCCAAACGGTTGTCCTTCTTTTGAAACTGATGAATTTTACGTTGAAAATTATTCCGATAATCGTTTGGATGCAGGAATTTCAGCACACGAAAGTGATATTAAAAACGCGGAAGACGATGGTATTTGTCAGATATCTGAGGTAAAGATGAGGGTATATTTGTGGCTTTCATTGCCTAGATTATTCATAATGGTTTGACGTTGCGTATTTTATTTAATGTAAAAACAGTATACAATTCAATGAAGAAATGAATTCTCATACTTTCAGAGTTATACGTTGGCTGTGGTCACTCGTCATTCTGGAAGTTAGCCATAGGTTATTCTAGAAGTTCCGTAGAAGCTTCATGATAGTTGACATTAGTGGCAAAGGTGTATTTTAGACCAGTGAATTAAGTTAGTTATAAAACCTTTCGCAAATATATAATTAAGTTGACAGCACTGCTCACACATACACCTACATAGTTTGACATTTAAATGTTAATTGTCAGTGCAGTGTCTCTGAACAACATTGAAGCCATTTTTTAAAACTAAATATTGCCTTCCCAGAATATAAGAATTTCTTTTTATTAACAATAAATTTACTGATCGGTTCCTGGTTATTTCAGTAAAGAATGTTTTTGTTTCTATTACCAATAAGGTCGTGATTTTTCTGTAATATCTACCTGTTTTAGCATACGATTAAAAAGCAATAAATTAAGTACTAAATGGTTTTTCATATATTTTATTTCTGTGTTTACTGGTCCATAAAATATAAGTGTACCAACATTTATCCTGTCTACAAACTATGCAAATGTACGTGTGAGTAGTGCTGCCAACTTAATTATATATTTTCGTGACTAACTTACTTTTGGAAGCTTGTTGTTTTTTTTAGAACAACAAAATGTACTACCTGAATTAAAAAGAGCCCTATTTTATATACAAATCTTTTTTACTCCTTTTGAACTCGTATATTTTAAAAATGCCACATGGTATGTAAAAAGTTTGCCACCCCCGATTCGGGAGAACTTTGGGACACTAGCAGTCTGAGAAAACTATATTTTCATATTTTTCCTTATAGATCGGGAGTGTTAAGATAAAAGAAGAAATTGTGGATGAATGGATAGAATACAAAAAGTCTTTTTACAATGATTCAGTTGATACATTAACAGCGCGTGTAAACGACTGTGAAGGTCCTGATGAAATTTCCTGTGATGTCAGCATCGTGAAAGACAACACAAAGGTACTAATAGTTATTAAAATTTGATGGTAAAATTTTCTTACCACCAATCGATGGTGTAATAGCTCAATTTCAAAAGTAGGAAAAATAAAATGTGAAAAAATCAACACAGCTCTTCACGAGCCCTTGAATCAATCATTTAGTGCACGACAGGAGCCACACTGATGACCAATGCTTAACCCTCTTATCTCTCCTAGTATATGCGAAATATTATACAGCTAATTTGATCTACCGAAGTTGATACATTAACAAGAAAAAAACGTCTTTTTAACCTTGTGAAATACAAACTACATGTTTATACTACAACCCCATATCGAGTGAGAAATGTCGCATGATTTATATGATTCACAAATATTTGTTGCCTTGTACTAACAACTACAGAACTTCACGGAAGTGTATCGTAGTTTTTTTGCTTTTAATTTAGATGTATTACATATACATTTCACACTAAAAAAATGAAGATGTTCAGAAGTTAAATTTAAAAAATATATTTTTGTAAAATTATCCTGCCAAAAATGATTGGCATTTTTAGCGTAAAACACATTATTTTGCTTGGTACTACAAAGCTTAATTATTTAATCAGCTTGTTATTTGAGTTTCAGGTTATTTCCAAAATAAAGGCAAAGGAAGCTAAGAAAAGATCTTCGAAAAGGAGAAAAGATGTTCAAATTAAAATTGAAAATTACTCTGAAGTATCGGAAAACGTGAGGAAACCACAAGAAAAAATCGATAACATTCAATGCAATAATGTTGTAACATCAGAAACCGATATACCTATGACAATTGAAGAAAAAGATATCAAAAAAGAAGTTGGGGACAGTATAGATATTGTGAAGTGTGAAGACAAAGAGATTTGTAATAGTAAACCTTGCAATACAGATAAAAGTAAAAAAACAAAAAGTATTACAGATGAGTCATTATATTATACTTGCGATATTTGTAACACATATAAGAGTAAGAGTTTAAATAATTTAACCCGCCACAAATCAATACACAAAGATATAATCATTACAAAAAATGCAGAAGGCATAACAATGTATGTTTGTGAAATATGTAACACATACAAAAGTAAGAGAGAAAGAAAAGTAATGCGTCATAGAAAAGTTCACATAGACGTATCCGTTGTCAAAAATACTGAAAGTGGAATCGTGTACAGGTGTGACATTTGTAAGACGTATACAAACGGAAAGCTAAAAAACGTGATGCGTCACAAAATCATTCACAGTGATGTAAAACCTTTTGGATGTGATGAATGTGAATTAAAATTTCGACGTACAACAGAGCTAAAACGTCATAAGGCATCACACAGTGGCGCTCAACCCTTATCATGCCCAGACTGTGATTATAAGACACTGCAAGCAAACGATATGAAATCACACTCACGAATTCATTCCTCAGATAAACCATTTCAATGTGACATATGTCAATATAGTTGTATACAACGTAACAGATTGAAAATTCACAAATTAATACATACCGGAGAAAAACGTTATTCGTGTGACGAATGTAGTTACCGGTGTCGTATTTCTCAAGATTTAAAAAAGCACAAATTAATTCATTCTAAACTAAAACCATTTGCCTGTGAAATCTGTGAATACAGATGTAATCAAACTTCACAATTAAAATCACATAAACTTATCCACATGGATAGCAAGCCGATACAATGTACAAAATGCAGTTATCGTTGTAAGGAGAAGTTTCAGTTACGAAGACACAATAGAGTTCATGAAACAGAATATAAGTTCACATGTAAACTATGTTCTTTTAAAGCGACACAAGCTTCACATTTAAAAAAACACTGTCTGATTCACACAAATAATTATCCATATGTTTGTGAATTTTGTGATTTTAAATGTGTTCATCCGAGTCAATTACAGAGTCATTCAATACGTCACACGAATGTGAAATCAATTTCTTGCGATCAATGTAATTATCGCTGCAAATTAATGACATATTTGCGTAGACACATTAAAATGCGACACACCAAACCAACACAAGCTGATGGTAGTTAAAATTAACATTTCCACATGCCATATTGTACTGTTGCAACATGAGGAATTATTAATTCCCACTTATATTGACTTTGACTGGACTATGATTGGTGCTGGTCATCGAAAATTTTTATAGTTGCAAATACCTTCTATCCTTATCCTATCAAATGATGACATGGAAACGAAGTTTTTTATTTGTCTCATTATAGCCTGTGCCATACTAAACTAGATGAGGATCATCTGTAATATACAGCTGTCTTCAGTTTAAATCAGATATCTCTTCAATCCATGCATTCTACCAGGGCTGCTTTACAATAATAAATTACGGAAGACAGAATGGATAGAAAAATGAATCAAGACTCGGAAGAAGTGAAGAAAGAAAACAATCATACTTTGAAGATACTTGTTTTCTATTTTAGGAATGAGGTACCTTGACTTATGAGATAAACTCATGGATTAGGGAATGGATCAAGTAGTTAATTGTTTCATAAAAAGTCATGCTGCAACACTGGAAGCCTCCTTTTTAGCGAAATCTGGCATATTTAATGATACATGAAATATATATACTCTATGATTTTATTTTGGGCATATCACCACATCTTTTTCCTGGCCAAAAATGAGTTAAGATGGATGTTATTTTGTAAATTAGCCAATTTGATGAAAATTTTTAGAGTATATTTCAATCAAAATCTAAAAGTAGTGTATATAGATCTCTTAAATGTCACCCTTGATAGATTATTTTTTACGAGGATTTTTTGTAAGACAATTGCTCAACCTAATGAGCATCCAGTTCTGCATTTTCAGATTTTTAAAAATCCAGCAAAACGAATCTCACGCGAGACGTACACACAAACCTCTGTTTCCAGGGGGACTCAACTGCCAATAATAATAGTGAATTATAATTATATAGATGTGTTGATTAAGTTGTTGTCATTCTAAAATTACATATACCAAATTTTCTTTTTACACGGTGGATATGTTTTACCTAAAATAAAAAATATTGTTGGATAGGATACCTTGTATAAAAATTAATAGATATCAAAAAATAAAATTTATTATTATTTATTGTATTTTGATTTTGTTA
>JAGVSQ010000403.1:15426-40895 GCA_022683975.1 Rhyacophila evoluta
AAAAATACTTTTAAAATATCATAACTAAGTATATTCACTAGCAGACAATAGACGAACTAGTATATGCATATTTGGTACGATATCACTTTCATCACTTGAGATATCCAGACCCTGTGTAATATTTCTATTCAAATTTTCAGGTTTATAGGAGAAAAATTTTTTTTTGCTGAATGTAGCACCGTATTATTTTGAAACCATGTAAAAAGAGAGTTTGGTGTAATATGAAGTTGTAGAATTGTACTTTGGTAGAATTGTTTAAATTCAACCTAGTAAAAGCAAATTATATAGTGCCATATTATTTTAAAATTTTATCTCATATATTTTGGCTATACAATATAAATTAACTTGTAACCCATGAATTGCTTTTATTGTATTAATGATAAATATAATGGATAGATGTCAAAATATTTATTCTATGACAGCCAATTATTTTGCCATATCTATATGATATGTATTATAATTCTTTATCAGTGAGAGATATTATGAAAATGTTTTGTATATATTATATCAAAATATTAAATTTCAATTTAAAAAAATTAGAAAAATTTTAACTCCAGATTCACCAATTTAGAAATATAAATAGAAGCCCAATTTTTTGAATGTTTATCTGGATTTTTTGCTCCTATTTTTTATTTCTGCAATAAGATAGTATTGAATTTATGTTTAGAAAATTGCTGCAGTATTTCCGAATAGAAATCCTTATAAATCACTTCACTATTAAAAATTGTACCTCTATCTTCAAGTCTGATCTAATCTTGTTTATCCAACCTTAACCCTTTCGCGTGTAAGTCATTCGAAATTTTACTTCACCTAAAGAGTGAGTTTTTTGAGAAATGGGTTTTTTTTTAAATTTGTCGTTGATACACAATTGGTTAAACAAATATTGTATTGTTCTGGTCAGTACGCGCAAACAGGTTAGGTAAAAAACTTTAATAAATCAACCTGTTTTATGTGGAAATGAAATTTTTATTGACAGTACCATATGTAAATTTCTATCATTATAAATCAATCATTTTTCGAACCTTTCATTTAATTGTAAATCAGTCATTCAAACCAGTGCTTCTCAAATTTTTTCGTACCACAGCCCTCTAAATTAGAAAACAATAATCCACGGCCCCCAAACAATATTTTTTTATCTAAAAAAAATGAATTAAATTCAGCGAATAAAAAAAGAAAAACTCAACACAAATTGTTTTCTTGGAATAATATTATGTACTTTACGGAATTATTTCTTTTTTTCGCATGTAACATTATGTGTAAGTTGCTTCGCAAAATTAACATTTCTGTTTTTTTTTTTAGCTTTTATGCTTTTGAATGTGATTTTAATTCAAGTTAACAAAAAACTCCAAGAATTTAACAGCCCTGCGCAGAAATCTTACAGCCCACAGAAAGCTCACAGTATGTGAAGCACGGATTTAAACGATTAGTCACTATATGAAGTAAACGTTTAGTTATAATAAAAAAATTTCAAAATAAAACTAAATTAATATTCAACAAGATAGGTTACAGTTTATCAAAATAGAAAATAAATACATTAATTTATACTTTGTAATTTCAGTTTACAATGGGCAGATAATTAGAGGGTCAAAAAATTCTCACAGTATTAAAGAAAGTTTATTATTTATATATTTAAAAAATTATCTTCAAAACTTAAAATGAATGTTTCTCCTCGTACCTGATTCGTATTAGTATAGAAATCAACACCCAAATGTTTTGTATAGGCTTCCTTTTAAATTTATTCATAAAAAAATGTTTTAGTTAACTCTGCCACACAATAGCTTATTTTACATTTTATTCCTGAAAACTAATAATTGTGTATATCCTGGGTTCTACAATATCATTATATTGTTCATCATTCACATTGATTCAGTCGCTAGTGTAAATGATTGCAAATGTGAATACAGAATTTCCGTTTCCCCCAAAATCAATCGTGTACAAAGATGACGAACCCGTTGCATTTTTTTCAGAAGATAATTGTTCCATGTTCGAGGCTGTGGCAATAGTCAATTTATTATCGAACAAACTTCTTTTCCCCTTTCAAGTAACGTACAATGATACTTCTGAATAGCATGATTGGTAACCTGAATATGTAAGCAACTGAAACTATAATGCCAAGTTGACAGAATTGTAAGCCAACACCAATATCCTGTAAAAATGATCGAATAATTTAGACAAGGTAGTTGGTTATCTTAATGTAGCACTTTAAATATGGAAAGAAGAGAATAAGAGTGCTCTTGGACGTGTTTGATTTGTCCTAAATTTTCTAATTTACCTTTCGCATCTAATATACAGACGTATACTATGTTGTAATTTAAATAAAACCGTCTTAAAAATGCCGTAAGTATCCCAGAGCAACTTAGTATGCATTATATTTATTTTGACAAACCCTGCTGTAGAGCTCCGATGAAAAGAGATCGCCATAAAATAAAAGAAAAAAAATGCCTAATAGAATACTATTCTTAATAATCTTGAGAAACCTTTGTTTCAGTTGACCAAATATAATATACATCTTGAAATTATAACCACAACAGTACACTATTTTACCAATACTATGGAGTTTGTCTATGAGTTTTAGCATGTGATTTCATATTCCAATTCCTGTTAAAAGCTTTCCCACACACATTACAACAAAAAACTTTTTCTTTATTATGAACCTTAATGTGAGCTCGCAGTGAGCACTTTAAACTAAAGCTTTTATCACACAAATCACAGTAAAAACTAGCAAGATCATTTGAATGATTGCCATTGGATACAAACGAATTAGAATGTTTTCTGCTAATATGACGTTTTAAGTCGTTATGTGCACTAAAATTTTTTCCACAGTACTCACAAGAAAAAGGTCGCTCTTTAGTATGCACTCGAATATGAAGTACCAGTTTTGACCTTTCTGTAAATTGTTTTGAACAAATCGAACACACGTGGGGTTTATTCTTCGCATGCAACATTAAGTGACGATTTAATGTGTCCTTTCTTGCGAAAGCTTTATCACACGTGACACATTTAAAACTATTATTTGCATAATGTGAACGTACATGCACTTGCAATGTCCATTTTGCACCGAATAACTTACCGCAGACATCACAACAGAATGTTTTATTGGGCGTAGTTTTACATATTGTTTTTAAATGCTCATCAAGTTCATTTTTTTTAATAAACGACTTTCCACAACTGTGGCATACAAATTTTGATACAATACGTTGGCTTATTTTCATCCCGATTTCACAATAACTCTTTAATATCTCGTCTTTTATAATGCCATTTTTTATATCATTAGATTTATTTCTATGAATATGTCCATTTGACTTAGTATCAAATTTTTTAACAGTACTATTAAAAACATCAAAACTACGAGTTTCAAACATATTTTGATGATGCAGCACACCTATACTACATACTAATAAATGCCTATCATGCTTAACTTCTGATTTAAAATACCGAGAACAAAAACTGCACTGAAAATTATTACCTATATATCTACCCTGAGTATTTTTTGGTCTAAAATCTTCGACAGTGATACCGCCATTAAAATTTGAAGCAATTTCATCTTTTATATTTGACGTTTTGTCGATGCTTAAAATATTTCTATGATTTAAATTTTTACAACGATGACAAAATAAATTATCAATTTCAATTGAATGTACTTTAAAGTGTTTTCTGAAATCTCGCAAGCTGGCAAATTCCAATTCACACAATATACAAGTAAAAGTATTATTAGCATTTTTTCTATAATACGTCTTGTGCAATTTTTTTTTACAAATCAAGCATTCATTGTCAATTTTACATTTGTGTCTATTTAATTTTTTATAATTCGACTTGCGACACATTTTTAACAGGCTTATGTTTCCATCCGAATTTGAATTTTTTTGATTTATATTTGAACATGAATTATTTTCGTGTTCAGATTTGATTCCATTACATAAAGCACTTTTAGTACAATTTTTGTTTGATGCTAGAACATTATCAGTATCTAAACTATCTGAATTATTTGCATTTGATGTAAGATTAGATAAATTTTTATCAGTTATTTCACCGTGATTGTTTTTAAGTATAGTGTTTTCTTCTTCACAGATTGTTAAGTCCACAACCGTAGTCTCTAGTTTGTCCGCATTCGTGACGCAATCGTCAAAACCTAAAAATGTCTCAGTAGCATGTTTATTACGACGTACGTATGTTATTGAATTCGTATCTTTCGTATCAGAAATGCAACTTTCGTTGTCGCTGTCCACAGAAAACATTTCTAATGAGTGGAAAAGAGACAAGGATCCGTATTCAGGACGGTCATCCATCTCGGGGTCAATTTATTTTTTTAAATGGAAATGAGATAGATGTAACACTCAGCAACCAGGGTGATCAATCATAAAATCTCATGTGAATTATTATTTCTCTCACATATATATATCCAATGAATAGAGTTGTTTTTTCAATACACTTGAGAGAAATTTGAAAGAAAAACGAGAATAGCCAAAAATATAAATGGAACCATAAAAGGAATATTTCTCTCAATCTCCATAAGACACTACAATCCACAATAAAAGTCAGCAAATAGCCTATAATAGAAATCAAGTAGCAATGGACAACTTGATACACAAGATCTTCTTTTACTCGGGATAACCACTCTATGATGTCATCGGTGTCCTGGAATCTCTTCAAAGATTGATTTAAAAATGTTCATACGCCTTCGCATATTTATTATATAAACGAAATTTCTTTTTCTCCATTATCAGGGTCCGGGTGGTGAAAAACTCCGTTTCCTATATGGCTGGAGCAGGACCTTAGATATCTTCTATCCTACTATAGCTCCTATGCATCTCAATGCTGACAAATATCTCCAACATTGACACTACTTTTTACCAGTCTTCACTTCTTAACTTGACAAATAAAATGGATATTTTCACATGAGACACCTCGCTTTTTGACTTGATTTTACTATTCAGAAATACGAAGTTCGTCCATTGAAATAAATATAAAGAGAGTTAAGCAATTATTTATATTATAATTTTAATTAATTCTAATAATCCAGTTCGACAAAGTGTCAGTAATTACATAAATATACCGCAATATTTATAAACACATACACTGTGGATTTTTTACAATGATAAAAAACGACATTTAATACCCTTTTAGTAAAAGTGGCGTGATAATATTAGTTGTTTTGCTAAAAGTATCAGCAAATAATGGACATGAGTGTATTTTTTTTAGGACTTTTTTAGGATACAACAACATTCGGTCAAATGTCACTCACGAGTTATTGTTATTATTTTCATTCTTAATGTTGGTACCTGTATAAATTTATGAATAGGGCTGTTTTTAGGGCTAAAAAAATAATTGGTTTTTGCCAGTGCCAGGCTTATTTGTAATGGAACATTCACAGTGATAATTAGCTAACAGTTATCTAATTAGTAATTATTAGCTAATAGCTACCGTAAATTTATAAAGAACGGATTGAACAAATGTACTTACAAATAACTATGTTTCAGCTTTAGAATTTATTTATCTTTGGAATTAAAATATTCATATTTGTTTGTTGTTTGCACTTGTGCTAAAAACTACTACTTTATATAATTATTTTAGTAAAATATACCACATACTATATTATCATAGTAATAATTGACAGCACAAATTAGTAGAAGTCACTGGCTAAAATATCACTGAATTATTGACAAAATTTCATTACAGTTAATTTTAATTTACCTTCAAACTAAATTTTACGTAAAACTGTTTCTTATTTATGATATATAATTGTTAAGATGCAATAATCGATAAAAAAATATATTATGTACTATTATTGTTCATATCTTTATAAATCTAATCTTATTTATTTGCTATTTTCAAATATAAATTGCTAAGATTAAGATAATATATTATAATTGAATTTGCCTAACCAATACGAAGACTGAGAACCGTTAGTAGACCATTACAAATATATTCTTTTGTATATTCGGGTACTCTTCGATCAAATACTTTTTCATATAATATAAAATGTATCTTGATTGACTGTTTTTTTACGAAGTTTAGTTGTCAGACAATACAATTTCTAAAAACACATTTTAACAAAAGTGATTTTATACAGGTACAGGATTTGAATCCGTGATTTTCAGGGACGAGCGTTTCACAAGCTTAATCGTCAAGACGTCATAGGACGAATTTATTAATAGATAATAGAAAATGTCTTAATCATAATAATCGTCCATAATAATATGGCAAATCCTTATAAACGTAATCTTATGATAAAAAATAGATTCGTAGGGTGACGCAACATTTGAAATTCTTATAACTATAAACACGTAAAATTCAGATAACTAACTACAATGTAATATAATTATGTATTCGTATTAAACATAACGAGTAATAAATTCATTTCGGTGTCAGAGCATCGCAAGTGGAGTCCTAATCGGCAAAGGTGGAGAAAGACACTATTTCAAACACGAAAGACTTACGATTATGTTATAAATTAATCAAAATATTGAGTGATATTTTATGGTAGCTACATATTTATTATGATTTTAGTTTCGCCTTATAATTGCGTATTTTAAACACAGGAAAAAATTAGTAATGAGTTTATACTATTATATTTCCGGCAATTAAAAATCCTATATCTATGAAATTCTATAAATATTCACTTTTAAAAATCGATATGGCTAAATAATTGAGCGTTAACCATTATACTTATTGTTACCATATTACATAATGTAACTCGTAATGACAAATAATACATAACTTAAAACCATTTCAACCCATCACACATTTAAATAACCTGTTTTTACCGTATTTGATAATTCCTAAAGTAAGTAAATAGTTAAGACATAACAGATCAAAACTAATGTCCGACAAATGAATGTTGTTTAATAAGTCTGCAATTAATCAATGTACTAACTAACGATCAACTTGATAGCTGTGCTTCAAAAAGTCGATTCTACAATATTGAAAGAATTTTTCAAGTATAATGACAAAAATAATGTTTTATATGAAAACGACCAAGATATAAATTACACTCTTAAAATAAATAATACTTGATAATACATGGTTACCCCTGCCACAGTGCAAACAATTATTATAAATGTGGATCTATATCAATACTATCAACAGATTGGTGAACATGATATACATTAATTTACTAATACGTTAAAAACTAAACACTGAGTGTTGAACTAGAGCTTAAATTTTATGACGATCACCAAACCATTCCAATATTGTGTGAAATAATTCAGAATATGGCGGCTGACAGGATATGAGCATAATATCAGTATTTGAGACGTAATGACAGACCAAGAGACGGAGGTGTTCGCGGAATAACTCTAATCTGATTTTTATATTTGCTAATTGTTGTGCAATAGGTTCGGTGTATATTAACAGGGCCGTGGCGTGCTATGAGGCAAAAACGTTCTCGCCTCAGGCGGCATCATGTAAGGAACGGCAAAAGCAACGAAATCAATACAAATGCTCCTAACGTACGGATCATGTGAAGGCGCCGCAATCGTAAATACGAATATGCGAAAATAGAGAATTTTAATTAGTGCGAGACTTAAAAAAAAACAAGAAACCAGATGAACGTAGTTTCGAAACGGCCCTGTTTACTTATAATGTACCTTTTTTTTAAATATATCTGAACAAATATATAAATTATAAACTATAATCAATAAATTCAATAAAATACGACTCACTTTTTATTATATACACGGTAGACTGTTGTATACGAACTTTTCTTCATTTCTAAGACCGTGTCTCTCGTTTAATCTGATACCTAATTTAGCATGGCATATCATATGCTGCACTGATTTCCAATTTGAAAAATTCACTCTCTTCCCGCGATTAAAATTTTGTTTTGTTTGCAAGTTTTCCAACTAGTGGTGTAGCTACATATTCAGCACACTGGATCAAGTAAAATGCGCCCCATGGTTTCTGGCGAAATTTGTTGTAATAGGTTTACAACTTTAAGATTTTTGATTGAGATTATATCGCGTAATGCAGGCCTGGAAATTCAGAAATCATAGTTTCTCATTTTTTAGCCCCCTCACTACCTCACGTTCCTTCTAATTGTACGATTCGTCCTATAATTTGCGCAAATGCTCCAACTGATCCTCAGTAGCTACACCACTGTCTGCAACTGCTAAGAATAGTTTTTTCTTTCATCACATTAGTCTTACGAATTTCGTACAAACATAAAATTAGTTACGTGCACTTAACGGTTTACAATATAAATGAAGTACGTGAAATATTATTATAAAAATATTTATCCAATCTATTACGTTCAGTAATTCAAACACATTTTTTTTAAATTACGTTAATTTAGATAATTTTATAGTCTAGCTCACTTCATGTGAATGAATTTGATTTCCTATCTGTCTCTAGCTTATCAATATTCTCTCCAACACATTGTAATTTTTTTCCCGGTGTTAGTACGGTCATCAATGTAGGTACCTATTTATCTCTTTATCTTCAATAAGTCAAGCGCGGGCACTGGCATCGTAAAACATGAGTCGCAACCGAAATATTTCAGTAATACTATTCCACAGCTCATACTGGTATCCAGACTTTTCAAAAATAATGATGAAGTTAGTCACAAGTGATCGAAAGTTTGCTCGGAACTCCGTAGAAACTTCATGCTTGTTGAGATTAGCCACTAAATTCTATATTGTTGAAAAAACTAGTAAATTTAGACGACCTGCAGTTAGTCAACGTGTTATATTTTCATAAAAAAAACACTCAAAAACAGGATATTATACAGTTTTAAGTATTAACAATCAAGTTCATTTTTCAATGTCACAATCTTGCTACGGTATTAAAAAATAATGGGAATGCATGGGGTTTACAAATAATTTGTAGTAATGTAAGAGTTTTTAAGTAATATGAATAATTAAATATGAAAATCCAATATAAAAGACATATTTTAAGCGCTCTTTATCAGTATTCTTGAAGAACTAGTTGATACTATTCAGTAGCAATTAAATAATAAATGTCTATAGAGGTCGATATCGTTTAATTAGGACTGTGCCTCATATAATACACGATGTCAAATTTTAGAGGTAAGTGATTTGACTTCAAAAGTAACTTGAAGTGATGATTGATAAAGTAACTCTCCTTAGGACAAATTATGAAGTAGTGCTGGAACTGTTAATCACACATGCTGCGGATGCCATTGGCGAATCGAATGCCTTTCTTTAATGTTTTTTTTTTAAATTGTAGAGTTTAGACTATTTAAAAGATCATTGGATAATGTGTATATCTTTTGGTAAGCCCTAAGTAATGCTGGTAATATAATCTAGCCAAGTGTTTGGTAGATGATCAGGAATCTTCGAGACATCGTATGGTAGATATATTATAAGCTACACATGAGTAGTCAATACATACACGGTTACGATTACAGAGACGACTTAATTCTCGTTTAAAATTATTTACGCTATACCAAAGTGAATTAGAAATTACATTGATTAAAAATAATTCATATAGCTGCCGGATCAAAACCCGCGATTTGTGATTTTGAACGATAAGCGCACGAGTTTATTAAGTAAACTATTGACGAACATTAAAGTTAAATTAATAAGAATGACTACTAAAAATTAACTGATACTTCCTTTCGCCATATCGTAACGAAGTTACTAAGTATGTCAGAGGAGCAGTTTTCCGCGATCATAATTAAAGTACATTGGATTCAAGACCGAACCGTTTTAATGAGATACCAGATTGTGCACCCCACAAGGGTTCATGTAAGGGCTCGAATATTATGGGCGCTTTTTTATAAGAAAAATCCAATAAATACTCCATTGTTTTCTACGTGCAATAATGTTTGCAAAATGAAAAAAACCATGCGATAAAAATAGAAAATACTTTGAAAAGAGCTTGAACATTGAAATTATGCAAGTTATGACTCAGTGGTTCTTTTTGCACAAGGGTGCCTCCAACCCACAGCGCGGCACTGATTGGAGTATACATGATTCTTTTTCTGAAAAACGCTATCACTCTCATGCTTTAAAGGCAAAATATATAATATTTAAAATATATCTATAATGTAAATAATTAAAATCTAGAAATTTATCATTTGTAATATAGAATGATGACGCAATAGTGGGGACAATCCCAGAAGACATAATTAGCACCATGTAATTTGTTATAATTATAAATTGATGGGTTTCTGTATGACTTAGTTAACCGAGCTTCAGAAGAAAACCATCGTGACAGGAGCGAAATAATTTAAAGAAGGCGCTACAATATATTTGAAAGTTAGAACTTTGTTTCTCGTAGAATATAATGTAAATAAGGATAATGCTGACATATCCTCACCCGAAAAACCTTCACTAGTGCGAAAAACCACGGCAGACAATGACTTTGGCGACTGAATTGCGAGCGCCTAATAAAGCAAAATGATGAAATAATCTATTATGTAAATGTTGACCTCATCTGTCTGCCGCAAAATATCGAAATAACTTCAAAACACACTATCAATTATTCAGTACGTCGTTATATCCGATTGGTGAAGCATATGCTAGCGGGCGGGTATATTCTAGTGTCATTTTAACCTCAAAATCCGATAAAAATCCCGGCTGACAGGCGATACCGGTAACATAGACACTTCGAGGCAGGTTTGTTTGCAACCTCTATCCAGAAATCTTGACCGGGAGCGGTTTAAACTGGGATTTTATTGTTTTATTTTGTTTTATTGACATAGCGCCTTGTTGTTTTTAACAGTGCGAAGTTAGCAGCACTGTCTGTATGGAAAATTATTTCTGACGTTTCGCAAAGCCGCGGCATTTTTGAATTTGGAACGTTTTGATAACATTATTGTTTTTTTTAAATAATAATTATGGCCTATCATTAGATAAGGGGTTTTTTTAATCGCACACTAAAGAGGTTTATTTTGGTTTCGGAGTTTCTTTATCGGTTTATTTTAGTAACTTTGTGTAATTATTTTTTATTTACTATGAAAGACATAGATGTTCGAAAAGTCGGCTGAACCATAGATACATAATATTTATATCAATAATTAAATGAGGAAGTTTTGGAATAAAAGTTGGTGAACTATGATAATTGTCTGCATGGTTTCATTGCTATTATATTCCAAGTTATTTATAAATATGTCATTACATTTGGCAAGAAATAATAAAACCGCAGATAGTGAATAGATTCAAATTAGTTCTTAAATTCCATCATTAACTCATTTTACAAAACAAATGTTTTATTATACGGTTACATAGTTAGATAATAAATTCTCGAGCGCTCGAATTGTAAACATTCAGGAATCCGTCAGTCTATAGAGATTTCAGGGGGCGAGGTTAGAACCCCTTTGGTCAGTTCACCGAACCGCAACGTGAGACGATGCGCTCGAAGGGAAGTGGCACTCGCCTTACCATACGACATCGCTCTGTTTTCCAGACAGTAGGCTAAGAGCGGACGTTTATCTAGGTTTATATAGTACCATTCCCGCTCTGAAAGTGGAACGCATGGATCTTTACAGTAAAGATGGCGACCCCAGAAATGACATATTGAAAGATATTTTTCACTATTTCGTTGTGATTTTTTTAACTTAAGATAATTTTACATTATTTTCAAGACAGAACTTATGGTTAGGTTAACGTTTCGTTATAGCTCGATAATCATATCTCGAATACAACCATAATAAAAGCATGCAAACCACAGTGCATGCTTATCATAACTCCATATATTTTTACGTCAATTTGAATGCAGAGCACAGGTTCTACAGCCTAAATTTATGGCTAACAATCAATTCCCGAAAATAATAATCTGTTCACTATTCGATACGATTTAAGAGATAAATTGTAGTCCTGAAATTAGGTTGATTAGTTTTTCGATAGCTATTCCGGCTGTGACGCCATTATCAATATTAAGAAGTTCAAAATTAATCTAAAAAACTTACAATCGTAGTACTTCATTTACTCCGCTTTGGGGTCGAACTGTCGAGCTTAGGCGCTGGGTTAAACTGTCGGAACGATCATAATGGAAATACTACGAGCGGAAAATCCGCTACAGCTCACCCACATACATTCCAAGACCTTAAGATTAGATATTTAAACGTTTTCCTACTAGCAACACTCCGTTGTTTGATAATCTAAATATCTAAAAGGATAAAATTCATTGGATCCAAGCTTATCGGACAATTTTTCTTTTGATTTTGTTTTTCACGAACACTTTCTAACTTATTTCATAAATCACAACGTCTCTTACCACATATTATTTATTTTATAGCAATGAGATTTGTCTATGAAAGTAAAATTGAATTTAGTTTTGAATGATGTGCGTTAGTCCAGGCGTGCCATAATAGTATTATGATGAATTACTTTTGTTTGACACTTGCAATATCAATGAAATAGCGTTCTTTGGTTTTTATACCCAATATTTATACACTACATTTTATTGGAGATATGGTCCCTTTCATTCATTTGTGTGAATTCTGTTAGGTACCACGTTCAATTAAAATGTATATTGCAACATGAATCTTCACAATGTGAAAATATTCGCCACGGAAATGAAGCATATAGATCTCCACAACGCTGGTGTATTTTTATTTTATGAATATGTGAAATTGTGAGATTTTTCCTGCATTTTCCATAAGTTGTTATTATTTATGACTTGGAAAAACATCGCTGCATTGAAAGAGTTAAACAAGTTCAGTAGAGATAAGAAAATTCTGACTAATTTGTGGTCAACCTATAAAACGTATGTCATTTCATGATAGCAAATATTTCATTCCAACGTTTCTTTTTTTAATTTGTGGGAAGATTACTTGACGGCTTGACCATAACCATGAGCCAAACGATATAAAATTTATCAATATTTAATGTCTACATGCGAGATAGATTATATTTATGTCGACAAAGATGCCACAATTTAACAAAAAAAAAAAATAACAGCCCTTAATTCGAGTGAAAACAGAATTCTAATAAAAGGATTGCATGAGGTGAAAACAATTTATAAATACTTGGTCACGTCGGTTGGTGAAAAATAAAGTGGGTCTGGGTTATTACGATACTGACAGAACTTCTTCTTAGCTAATCGCTCAGCCTTTTGAGTTTCAAAACTCTTTATATAGTTGCGGTATTCAAACCTCCAACTTCTGGCATCCCAAAATTCTTTCAAAAATGATCGGAGCATTTTGTTATTCATGTTTTTGTAGTTTATATTTTCAAGAATGTGTCTTGAAAAGTAATTTTCTTTATAATGACAATTACAGACAATTGAATAGGGTACACTATTTTGTTCACTGTATGAAGAAAATGAGTGAAACTTCAACTAGAGCCCGACCAAGGAAGTTGCATTTGAGTGCATCTTACTTGGATTGAAACGAGTGGTGATGCTTTGATCCTCGCACCACATGCAAGCAGGGCCGCGACGTGCTAATGTCCAAATTGGGCACTGCATGAGGGCCCCTGAATCTATTGGGCGTCTTTATATAAGGAGAACGAAATAAAATAGTCCGTTTACTATAAAAATATAAGATACTTACGTAAAATATTTAGAAATGTGCTAGAAATTTTAAAATGTGCAAGTTAATAATCAGTGAAAATATATTATATAAACAAACGGTTCAGAAAACTTTTGCACAAGGGCGTCTCCTACCCACGGCGCGGTTCTGCGTGTAAGTGAGTCCACCAAAGATCCATCGATTCGCCAATTGTCTTGCTCACGCCTTTTTAAATTTTGAATAAACAGTAACTAAATGCAAGTGGTAGATGATTCTCTGCTGGGGTTATCAATAATTTACATTTTTTAAAGTTAAAGTTATATCACAAGCTCCCGTGACAGATTGAGTTGGTTGTTTTATTCATAGGTGCATCAAACTATAATAAGTACTTATAAAATACTTATATATGTAGTTAATGTTGTCGTCTCACTGTGCTTGACGATTTTGCATCATTATTATGTAAACTCATATTATCTTTGAAAACAATTTCAATATTATTAATATTAGAAAAAAAGTATCCATAGTTTACCACAAACCGAGGTTCAATAAAATACATGAGTGTATCAATGTTTGATGGTACGGCGACCTTGTCGTGTTTTGAAATCGATAGCACGATCAATGCATTTAGTCGTAAAATGTCACTTATCCATTCAATATAAAATGACCTAAAGGTCTATTTGAAATTTGTACTTGGGAAGCTTGGTTATTCATGTCACAAATTCGACAAATTTGTTAACGATGACAACTTCTAGTCTATATAATATATAAGGCTTATCAGTGACAAACAGATGAAAGTCGTGTCACAAAATATTAACGAAATATCGGATTTGGATGTATCAACTATAACGCGTTAGAAGCATAAGGACAAAAAACATAGTTTAGCAAACTGCAAAATCCGATGGCTATAACTTGTTCTTGCGGAATTTTCGGTAAAATCCTGACCATCTGTGACTAACTTCACAGTGAGACCCGAAACATGGCTTTACTTTTTATTATAATACTAGCCTTCCAGAGACAAATAACAACGACTGACGTTTGATTGTTTAGCCTTAATATTACAGAGTATAGTTTTATTTTCATGATGAAATTTTCAGAATTTGATCATAAATATTTAGTCTTAATGCATACTGTGTTCAATTAAGCTTTCTCATGTATGTTTTATATTTGCGAAATAAATTACACACATACTAGATAATTTTTTCACTGAAGCCTCTATTATAAATTTCTTGCAAATTCCTGGCCATCTGTTACATCTTACTCATAAGTGACATGAATCCATAAAAAAGGCTTCGTTTTTATTTTTATATAGCACTGTAAATGGCGACTGTGTAATATTCAAATACATGCAGTAGCGTAGCTACATATTCAGCGCCCTGCGCAAGTAAAATACTACGTCACTGAGTGTAAGTGATTTAAATTTTTAATAAAGATAATTGGTTAGTATAAATAAATAATAAAAAAAAAACATTTGAGTATATTTTTCATACTTTCCATGTTTTGTTTTATAATTCAGGAGGAGTTTACGATGGACGAAGAAGACCTTCCCAGGATGCTGTGTCTAAGTCCAGACCCTGACGAGAACCCACTATATCACAAAAAGACGATACAGGTAGGATTATTGAAGAAAATAATTTTTAAAATCTACCATAGACACTGCCCATTTTATTGGATCAATATCAATGCGTTTAATATAATATATTATGCATGAATTTGGTGCACTTTTACGAAATTAGGCAAATATCGCTATGCGTTTTGTACTCTTTATAATGTTACTTTAAAATTTGTGTATTACCATACGTTATTGGAAGTATATGTACTTTTAATTCCCTAGCCTAGGAACTATGATATGTATTTAAATTTTATCTGGATGTCACGCGGTTAATAATTTTATATAGCTTACTTCAAAATATTGCAATATTTATAAATGGTTTTTATTGTTTATTTTAATATTGTTTGTCTATAGGGATGACGGTGTGATATCTGTGTGAATTATCTATTGACAAAACGTATTAATTTGTAGGAATAAAATTTAATAACAGCAACTGTTCGGTCTGCCGGATATATGAGCAGATTGGGACTAGATCATTTCAAACTAATTCGCGGCTAATGGCGCGTTGACCCTGGTGAGATTTAACAAACGTCAATCGCAACGCTTACTAAAGTTGCTGTTTTCGTTAATAATAAATTATCAACTCATCAATAGATTAAAGATTACGCTTGCATACAATAAAAGTTGAAATACACTTCCGATCGATTCCTATAATGTTGACAAGGATTGGCGAGTTAACTCGTCCATGGCCTGACGGGATATGCAAAGTTTAGCGAGTTAACATGTCCGCGGCACAGAACGCGTTAAAAACGTCGAATCGAAACAAGAGTTTATTATAAGCTTTTATTTTTTTTCATTTCACTTTTTCTTTCATTTGAAACATCTTAAATGAACTCCCCCCTAAAGATATAGCGCCCCGAACATCAGCTCGTGTTGCTGATACCTTGAGCCGGGTCTACTTACACCCGTATGAAAACTGCTCATCATTTCACTGTCCCCTGACCACTTAAATCTCTTGCATTAGCTAACATATTCGCAATTTTCCTCTCCTTTCATTTATCGTTGACCGAATGACAGTATTTGACGTTTACTTTGTCGTTTTTTTTGCCTTCCATCGACATGCTGTATTGAAGTTCTAAAGATAAAATTGAATTGTACCCATCACATGCTGTTTAAATCAAAAAAAATATATTTAAGTTACAGTGACAACCATTAAAAAACAAAATATATATTTTACAAAATAAAACTGTCAAACATACAATTTAAAAGCATACCATAATATCCTTTGCGTTTTTAATATAAATGAAAAATATCCGATATTTGTAAAATTCTATACCCCAAAGTATTTATCCTATTGTAGCTTACACAGAAGACTATTATCGCCCAATTTTAATGAAATATATAAATATGTATTCTAAAAATTATTTTACTCATTAAAAGTGGTATATGCTACAAGATAGAACAGCTATGAAGGAAAATATTCACGCTGTATTAATCACATCATTATAATATTTTATTGAGTTGTGCCATGGTGATGTCACGAGTGAGACAAGTTTTTTTTAAATATCTTTAATTCAACTAAAGATGTTCATATAACATTTTTATAAAATAAATATTAACACAAATGTACGTCAAAATAGACGTTGTCAATGTATGCGACATTCGCTTAATTAAAGATTTCTGTTTTATTCTGATATACGTAAATGTTTTTGTGTGAAGGTGAATATTAGTGTCTATTTATTTACATGACAGTAGACGTCATTTATTGTAAATACATTTTTCAGTTGCATAGTTGTCTATTAATTAAATCTTATAATCGAAAATCAAAATTAAATTATGGTAAACAGGTAAAAACCTCTTTATAGCGAAATGTGTGCGACCGTAGAAAATGTTTAGTTGTATAAAAATTGCATTGTATGTAATAATATGGAGATATTATTTATATATTTATATTATATTAAAAAATAGCCTTGAGTATGTTTGTCGTTCTACAATGTCAAGGAGACTTATTTCTTTCGTAAGAACATTCGTTCAATTCAATAAAAAATATTCGTTATTTTGATAATTTCGTTACTTCTGTATTCGTTAAAAAGATAATTCGACTTGTGTGTGACAAAAATGTACTAAATTTAACACGTTACGAGAACTAATAGTTCTAATGTCATATTATGTAACACAAAATACAAGCCAACGCTGAGATTAAAATGGTCTCCGCCGTATGTTGGTGATTGCATTGTTAATTGCATTCGAATGTACCTATATCAAAATACAAAAAAATACCATTTTGGATAGATCCTTTTACTATTGATTCTAAATTTTATATCGGTTGTTTTGGATCTAATTTTCGGACCGATAACTTTTCACTGTCATAATAAATAAACTTGAAATTTGTTTTAATTGTTACATTTCTTGTAATAAGCACGTACAAAACACATTCGAGAAAGGATATTATTTCACGGTGATGCGTTTAAAGAGGTTGAACCATCGAATATGCACCATTATTATTATTTAAGTATCGCCCAATGGGGTGAGCAATTGACGGACAACCGATTATCGTGAGAAAACACATCAATATAAGTCCTCACAGTTAGGAAATCCACATACTTGATTTCTGGGCATCTTAACATTGTGGAAATTCATATAATATTAACTCGGCTTTCCGGTGGAGATGCAAAATTGGCATTATAATATTGAAACAAAAGTTACAAATAGGTTTTTAAATAATATAACGCATAAGATTTGGTTAACATTTGAAAAACTTTGGACTGTAGGCTTACATCAGTACAATTTTTCGATTCTGTTTTCATATCAAATGAGTAATAATAATTATAAAACGATTAATAGTACACTTTTATATCGTCAGAGTGCGCCACGCTTCGTGTTTATGTTTATGATCGCATACTTTTTTTATTAATGTCAGAAATAGACAACGGTTGATCAAGTCAGCTTTTTTCAATCACAATAACTAATTTTAGAAAACTACGCAGTTGATTTATCAAAAAAAAGTATTTGAATAAAATATTGTATAAACAGACTGCAATGAAGTTTCCTCATTGTATAACACATGCAAAATATAAATTAGCACGTTTCGAACAGCTGTGACCTGTGATCTGTGACGTACAGTGGCCGGCTGCATTTTAAGCGGTTTTTCCTAGAGGTCCCGGATAACTGAACAACAAAATGTAAGATTATGTAAGTCTAAAAAGTAACAAAAGTGTGATATCGGTATTGATGGTGGGATCTCAACAGAAATATATTCAACAATAAATGGTTAGTATATAGAATTTTAAAAAATGAATAAAACATTCATTCGTTACATAAGTTTCCATTTACGCTTTTATTTTTTCAGATTGTTTCATCACAATTTCGTTAGTTCGGTTATGCCTTACCACCGTGATTTCCCTCATTTTTCAGCGTTCAAAAATAACTGTTGTCAATTTCTGACTAATGCTGCCTAAAAAAATCTAATTGCCGACCATCTCTTTCTCGCGGAGTCCAATTTGTACGATATTAACTTGATGAACACATCTACCTCTTTCTCGCTCTACCGTTTTCCACGATTTCCACTATGAATCACTGTAATCAGAAATTCAAGCATATGTGATGTAACAATAGCACGTAACTCTATCGTCAGATAAGACAGGAAACATTATAATAATATTATTCAAACCAAAAATAAACCATAAAACGGAAACATTAATCTTTTCATAGATAAAAATGACCATTCTGGCTAGATTTTAACGATTCCGTTTGCTATAATGGGCTTTTTTATTCTAAAAATACAGCTTTTAATTTGTTCTAGAAAGTTTCGTGTAAATTACATACGTGTTATTGTTTTATGCGAATGGCTCATAGTATGCGACGTTTTGAATTTGAGTACAACAGCTGTCTCTATCATTATGTGTCCTTCAGTATTGCCTGAACTGAAAATTATTCAGAAAGTAAGGAAAATATTTTAATATTTATTTATAGTTTGTAATACATTTTGACAATATTCGTTCTTCGCTGAATTAAAGCTAATTGTTCCACAGATTAAAAATCCAGCAAGTTCGTGTTCGAATGTTGTTAGCGGGGTGATTTTTTAGTTATTTTTAGTGACTTGGTCTATATTTATAAAATACTATTCACGTACACTTAACGTATCATCAATTTGAATATTAATTAAATATTACATATCAAATGCAGTAATTGAAGATAAAAAAATCACAGATTAAGTGGCACGTATTCAGAAAATTGCAGCATGTTTATCTCCACCAAACCTTTTATTCGCCTTAATACCTATAAAAACATATTTAGCCTTCAAAAAATAATAAAGTTAACTGAAAATTAACTAATTAAATAGTTTATTTTATCATTACACATAATATAAAGTTAGCATCGTAATGGATATGATTTTAAGTGGCTATAAATTCGGATAATGTATGTTTGTAAAATCGTAAAAGCTGCGTATCACTATCATTTCATTGTACATATATGTATATTGAAATCACTTGAAAATGTACATTTGCTTATCTATCAGTTTATTTACAGAAACTTGTATTTTTTACAATCTAAATGAATTCTAAGCCTAGTAAATCGTCTTATAAATTATTTGTGAAAAATAATATATTTTTATAGAAAAAGGTAGGGATAGTATTATTAAAAGTGTACCGGTAATGAAACTATTGCTTAATCTATTAGCACTACAACTAATTACTATCCGCCAAACTTCTACACCTCTCATGCTAGATAATATCGTGATGTGACGAACATTAAGCTATATTCAAAGGGCCGAGAGTGTCGCAGATTTTTATGACTACACAGTCAACTGTCGTGTGTGAGAATTTAAGATTTCTACTGTCGTTGACGATTTACGGTTACAAATCTAATAATTATCTACTACTGAGTAATCAGTGTAAGCGCACATGTAGTTATTGTATACAATAACGATATATAATGACTTAACCTAAAATTTTTTTTTCAAAACGGCTTGCAAACATGAGCGCTTACTATAGTGAATGATATGAAAAGTAAAATAGCTTTCAACCCGTATCTGGATTTATACATGAGGTATGGCGTGATTGGTCAGTAACTAAGCATCTAAAAAGAGGTTTTTATATTACATTTTGGTCCACTAAATTAATATGAATGGATAAATATCCACCCAGTTTTAACGTCTATCCAAATACAGGATAGTAAACCAATCGTTCGTTCTGTTGCGAATAATGCATTCTCTTGAAACATTTTCTGAGATTATGCATATTTAAAATTCAAATAGAATAGAAAATATGTTTCAAGAAAATCACTCATTTATTTTGGTTTTCCATCCAAATATACGCCGAAAGCGTACGCATCGTGTTGGTCATGCACTTTTGCTTAGTGGATGTCCATATTAGTTTTGCATGTATTAATTATTGTCAATGCATAAAATCATTGTGATTTTAACACTTGGCCTGCGGAACCCGTAATATTACGTGATGGTGTACTCTAGCCGCTATCTGCTGGACTCGGCTCATACTATAAATATTTTGATTGCCAAGTGTAGTCAAAAACTTTCACTAATTTTTTATTAAAAAACCAGAAATATTTCTGGCTCCTTATTTCGTAAATATCATCACTCATCATATCAATTTAAAGCGTGTTATGGTTATCCTACCTTAGATTATCATTTTTCGACTAAAATCGTCTTTGCTTTAGTTTAGTTTTATTTTTGGTTCAGATTTAACATTTTAAATACTTTCGTAAATTTTAAGTGAGTTTATTTATGTTGATGAGGACATTAAAAATTAGCATCATCCTAGTTTTAAGTGATAATTATATACGTTGTGACAATAATATATTATTGAGATAACATCTCAAGAATAAGTTGATTCTGCATAGAATGTTGAGTACTATAAATAAAACATATTGAAGCGTTCAAAGTGTTTTAGAAGCTATGTTCATTTTCGCAAAAGTTAAGCGCATTTTACGAATTTGCCAAAAGCGTTAAAGTGTTAATTCATTTACTACATGCGAATCTGGAATCTTTAATTTTCAAGTGCATACGCTATCTATAGGAATTCTGCTAGTAATAATCAAATTTTGATATTCATGTGTTTCACGTTATCTTTTATCTCAATGCCTGATTAAATCCTAATTAACAATAGCACGTACTTCGTGACTAAGATAGAATTTGCAGGATTTATCTCGATTTAAATAATCCAATAAGCCGTATTTATACCCACTTAAAAAAGTGGATGTCCATGCAAGTCAATCATAGGAAGGCATTTAAAATTAATGGATAATTTGACTGTTTAATTGAACTTTTCTCATCGGTAATAGCTTTAATTAATTAATTTTTACGTTATTTTGTTATTTAAAATTTGCATTTTGCACGAAATCAGAATTTTTACTTCCGTTTAATTCAACTTACACACAGGGATTTGTTTGTATATATGCAGAAATATAATGATCGTGATATTATAATTATTCATCCTGTAATTGACGATACTGAAATTATGTAAAAGTTTAGTGGTATATAGAATCAAAAAAAAAAAAATGGATGCTTGCCGTTTAATTATCAATTGCACCTTAGATAATCAATATGTTGTTAACATTTTTAGTGTAAGGGTCAATATCATAAACATACATATTAAATTTGTATGTATCGAACGGCAATGTACAGCCGCTGACTAATTATTTATAACTTTACCGGTTACTTTTAAATTTATATAACTTTTAAACCATTATAACAAAGCTTACCAAGTGATTGTTGGATAATAAATTATTCTATATGTGTTTGTGTGACATATAGGTACTGTTATAACATTTGAAGATGTAGTGCTATTATTTTTTTGTGATTATTTCGACTGCTTAATATACGTCATTAATGGGGATTTTATTTATACATATCATGGCAATATTAACGTCTACAGTTGTTTCATCGTCTATCTCGCTTTGTCAAGAGTGACGTCTGAACAGCCGATCGGAATATGCTACAATCACACAATTTAGATATACTTTGGGACGCTCACGTTTGAAATGTATAGTATATTTCATAACACGAAACAAAATCTTCGCATTTTAGTATAATAATAAAAAGATTTCATTGTTGTGAAAATTCCGGGATCATCGGTTAATGATAACAAAGCAGTTTACTTATTTATTAATCAAAACTAATACTCATTTGTAAATAGGTCAGATGTTATCATTACTTAGTCGGATATTCGTAGTTATTGTATGACAACAGTAGAATGAGAAATATAGGTAATATCATTTTAATATAATTTTAAAACATAATTAGAAATATAAATAAATTGGTTTACATTGGTGTTGAAGTTTGAGTGCGTAATTTGTTAGCGTTATATTTTCTACCAAACTATATTGTATTAGTTAAAAAGTTTTGAAAATTGAACTATGTGACAATTACAACGTTATTGGAGTTGCTATTTACAGATTCACAAGTAGTGTAGCGATAAAGCCATTATCTATCAAGATTTTTTAGTAAAAAGTAACATGTATATCAATATCGATCGAACACAACATAAAATATGTATAAATACATTATCGAAACACATGCGCTCCATTGCGGAATAAAAATATTATTGGTAGAAAATACATAAAGCCCCGCTGTTTATTGTTATTATGTTAATTGCAAGTATTGAAACACGGACGTTTAAAATCGTAGCGATGTGAATCTAATCTTCAATGAACTGTTTGACACCAGTCTGAAGTTAGTCGCGTTATCGTGGAAACATCAAAAAATATTTTTTGGCTCGTCGCGTATTTTCACGGCGATTTCTTGCCAGAATTTTACATATTTACACTAAATCCGCCGATAAAGAACGATCGTGCCGGCCATTTTTTAGAATTATACTACATTAGTTGACCGAAAAGTAGTGTATAAACAGTGCTGTATCGCGACGAACGGGCGCTTGTATTTTGGGGTTAGATATATTCGCAAGTATGACAGTACCAAACGCTTTCTGTCATACGAATAACTTCACATAAAATGAGATTATACGTCGAAAAAACCTAGAAAAATCGGCTTGTGTATTAAATCGTCAGTGTATTCTTTCAATATCGTGCGTATCAATCAAATACGATGTAATGATTGTTAAAATTGTGCAATTCGACGACAATTCTTTGTCTATTATGTGTTGTTTATTTTCGTCTAATTTTAGACGGTTGTGATTGCAAACAAAGGTATTTCTTTTGTTTTCTACGCTGATTTTTGTCTGGATACGCATTAAAGATTATTCGAGGTGTCCCGTTACGTAAATTAACATATAATTATATGTTATCGACATATTTTTTGTTTACTCTGACCATCCTCGTGTGTCGACTCGTTATCTGGGAAAATATGACGTATTATTATTACTTTTAATGCGGTTTTCATTGTTTTTCGAGTGTCGTGCAGTCTTGCAAATAATTTCGACATTTTATATCGTCTTCATCCTTCATTGATTTGAAAAATGAATTTCTTTTACACGGAAAATGGAATAATAAATGGAGTCAGTGTTTAACTGTCAAAACATTTCATAGATATTTTTTTCCAACATATTGTCGGCTAAAAATGTTTATTGATTAAAAAAAAATGTATTTCAAGATAATTGAAGCACATAAGAAAATATCAGACAGATTTCAGTATACTTCTATTATTGTATAGAACTTTTACTCTCAATTCGAGTTACGACTTTTCGGCTATGTTTATTGTTGCCTTTATAATGGAGTTTTACCAAACAATATTCGAAGCTAGTTCACACGGATTGTAAAGGCTTTCTAGGACTTGACATTGTTATTAATTGGTTATTGCGATATTGCCACATGGAAACAAAAAAAAACAATACCAACAAAAACAAAATGTAAACGTATGTTTTATGAAAATAAATCACACTATTCAAATAATTCTTTGGTTGAAATAATATCGTACGCAGTTGGCTCTGGCGATAATGGCATTGGCTCCTAAAGGTGATGGACCGAGCGTCTTTGAGGATTTTAATTGTCAAGACTTGGAAGCATCAGAATAGGAATCTGATGTACTTGTGTCGTTCACCGGTCGATGTTTCGGGCTGTTTCAATGACATTTATATGATTTGCGTTCGTTACGCCGCAGTGCACTTCTGTATCGATCTTGCGGAGCGTGAATCAAGATACGAGGTATTGTGCGATCGCGAATTTGTTCACACATACATACCGATATTTTCTCAACTAGTACATGGCTATTTTTCAATGGCAAATCTCTATTGGGTTATAATTATTCTGCTTTAACTATATTCTAAAGCAAAGTAAGATACGTAATTCTTGAATGATTATTTTTGAACTGTTATTGAGAGACGACTTTATAAATATATTTATATTTATAAATAGTTATATATTTAATAGCAAATGTGATGCGACTTTTAAAGACTCGCGATACTCATGATTGTAATATTCAGAATTAACCATAATAATGCTTTATATTTGCCGACATTTTGCTGTAAATGTTTATTGTAATTTATGTAACAATGTTCAATCTGTCTTTAAATGCGCTTATATGTGTCAATTTTCGCCCAGGCAAACAAACTCTAAAAAAATAAACACCTGACAAATCAAATGTAAACAGTCGTCTATTGTTATTAATTAACCCTCGAAATATTGCCATGGAAACGCACAGAAAATAGATGCATTATAATAATCAATTTGGAAACTTTGTAATCTTAGATTTTTCCACGCGTAACATTTTTAAATTCTTTTATAAATACAACGAAATCTTTGTCGTGGATGTTGAGGGTTGCTTCATTTTATTTATTCTTAGTCCGGGCTCTCGAAGATGTTCCCTGCAAAAATATTTTTAAATCACTTCAAAGCTTTTGGCTAAAGAGTGAGTTGGTTGCTTTATGCACCACAGCATTGGATTAATTACTAATACCATAGATCGCTAAGTGGACTTCGAACACTATTTCGTATAGCAGTTATCTGGGTGGAAGGCATTTAAAAACCTGATTTTCATTAAATGTTCGCTGTCGTCGGCTATATAATGATTATTGTCGTTAACACAAAGTCCAAAAAATTAAAATTCGATGCACTGAAGGTTCCGGATTAGAATTCAAAAACGATCAACCTAACCCTTTGATTTAAGTCATAGAGCCATTGCAATGACTTCGTTTTAAACCATACTAAATCAAAACAAGCATCTGTAATTTATTTCAAATTCGCAATATTTTGTACGTCAGACTTTTATCATGCATATAATTACAAGAGAGGCATTGTCTTATCTAGATGACTTGTTGTATAAGATAATTAAATATTAACAAATCTAATCAACACTGGACTCTCTTTTTACACGGTTACAAAATAACACGTGCTAAATCCACAAAAAAAATGTTTAAATCTAGTAAACCCGAAAATTTCAAAAGAAATATTACAGTGATAAAAGCGATGTCGTTCCAAATTGACGTAGACGGGTTCATATTGCAATTAAAATACAAATAAACTATTTATTTTATTATTAAAGCCATGTTCGCTCCCAAATTGGAGCATATGGATCTACACAGTATGAAGATATCC